>PVJH01022295.1:0-36938 GCA_004026705.1 Nesogale talazaci | reverse complement strand
CCAGCTCGTAACCACTGAGCCATCGGGACTCCCACTGCACTACAGGACTTACAAACAGAATAACCCACTGCCACCCAGAAGATCCCAACTCGGAGCCACCGACAGGACAGAGTGTACTTGTCCCTGTGGGTTGCTGAGACGAACCCTTCGGGGTAGGAAGCCTCATCTTTCCTTCGAGGAGTGGCTGGTGGTTTTGAACGGGCGCAGGGTTGAGGATTTCCATATTTCTTTTTAAGAGGACACAAATCAACCCATAGACGTATACATTCGTGTTTACCAGGAAGAGGGGGACTGGAGCGACTCATTTCTACAACTGAATGAGAATTTTAGAGACTTCAAGCCTTCTGTCCCTAGGCAGAGTCATTATCGATGTATCCATGTGCCAAATAAGGTGGCCCCACTTCTCAAAAGACACATTCTTTTGTCCTCAATCTCTTTGCCCATCTTTCTTTGTTCTGTAAGTCTCCTAGAACACAGCCCTTGCGGGAGAGAAGGCAGGCTGCCTTTAAGTGTGGTGGACAAGAGTGACCTCTGCTGGAGAAATGAGGAAAACGGGCACGTCGGGGGACTAAAATAGAAAAAGCAGAAATACCATGTTTCCAATAGAGTTTCCAGAAGAGGAGAAAATAATTGTTACCCCCTTTCTTAATAACCTTTAAAACTTTATGGGATTAAAAAAATAAACCCATGAGCTTTGTTTCGTTTTTAAGGTTTCTAGAAACAAACTTTGCCGAGTGTCGGCAACTTGTCCAACTCCTCGATACTTTGGTTAAGTGATTTTTTAAAAGCTCTGTCTATTCTGCTCATGGGTTCTAAGAGCTGCTGAACTGCCTAATAGCTGAACTGTTTCTTTTCTATCTAATTGCCTGCCAGTGCTCCCAACTATTTGTGTACAGGCCAGGATGTATCTGCTTAGAGAATGATAAACCCGAAACCACATGCTGGACTTCAAGACAGAGTTTTCAAGGGATAAAAGGGGGGGGGGGGCATGTTTGAGATAGGTCACTGGGGTCAGAAGCATTCAAAGAAAACGTGTCACATCTTGTCCAACTTTCCCCCCTTTGCTGTAGTGGAATCCAGATATGTTCAGAATACATTTGGGCGGTTGAGTACTTAAAAGAAATCACTTTCCCTGAGATGTACCCTGTGGAGCTGGAACCTATCTCCGCAGACGTGTATATCCTGATGGTGTGAACCGCCTTGCAACACAGCCTGAACCTGCACACACTAGTTTGAGCCCAGGTTTGAGGCCCCCACTCCCAACCCAAGTTTGATTCTGGAGGAAGCTGGTTTTGATAGCGCCCCTGGTGATCCTATGCAGACATAAGATCCGGTTGAAAAGTAACTTCTCCTCTGGTGGATCTGGCCAGGAACAGTGCGGCCTCTGCAGGAGCTCAAAGTTGCCATGCTTTGCAAAGTTCTCTGTACACTTTATTTCAGGGCATGGAGAAGCAGGGTTTGAAGCTCCCTCTCTCACCAACAGAAAGGCCTATTTACACTGGATGCTGTTGCCACACTGCCACTACCTAAGAGGCAACTTTGGGCAGGTCATCTAGATTCCCTGAGCCTCAGTTCCTTCCTGCTCCAATCGGGCTCCCACTTCAAATGGTAACTGGGAGTGAAGTGAGACAAAGGATGTTAAGTGCTTACCACCAACCCTGGGCCATGATCAACACTTCATCAGAGCATGGGAGCTCTCCTTAGTGAAGGAAAAGGAATCCTGTATGTATACAGAGAGGTTCCCTGCCTCCCTCCCTTCTTTCCTTCCTTCCTACCTTCTCCTTTCCTCCCAACCCTCTCTTGCCCCCATTCTTCCTCCTAACATCTTCTCCTTCCCTCTTCTCCTCGCTCTCTCCCTTCCTCTCTTTGATTGCCTTTCAACGAATATTTATCAAATCAACGTGCAAAAGCTCTATGTTCGGAAAGGAATAGGATAGGAAGCTGAAAAAGACATTTTACTCAACCCCCAGAAAGTGTTTCATCTCTCCAAAAGTTTATTATTTGGATATGGGCAGTGATTTCCAAGAAGCCTGCTACGCTAGAGTCATCGTGGTTACTGGTTGGGCTGCTAACTGCAAGGTCAGCGGTTCAAAACCACCAGTCACTCGGTGGGGGAAAAATGAAGTGTTCTCCTGCCATCAGGAGTTAGGGTTTTGGAAACTCACAGGAGCCGGTCTACTCTGTCCTACAGAGTCAGTACGAATTGGCATGGCTTTTCTACCCATGAACTTTGTAAAGGCCTCTTTAGATCTCCACATCTTTCTTCTGAGGTGTCTCTTGGTCAACTCAAAGCTCCAACCTTTTAGTGAGAAGCAGAGCATATTTGCACGCTCCTGGAGCCTCCACTGCCAGCCACTTCCAAATGGACCCTTGAGATCAACGGGGACCAGTTTCCCAGCACTGAGCGAGATTAGAGGTGTTAGCCCAGACCAGAGCAAAATGAACCTCCTCTGAAACCCATTTCTCAAGGTTGCCCTGTAACTGTTGGCAGAATTTGGCAGGATCTTCCTCCTCAGTAAGCAGATTTGAGACCTCACTTCCACCCAGTAGCAAAGAGGTTCGTTGGAAAGATATTGATGATTATTTGGATGCCCTGCCAGTCCTAGGGATCTACGGGAATCACAAGATGAATTTGACACTTGGGAGTAGGGAATATATCCTTTCAAAGTGTGGGGACCATTCTAACCCATTCTTCATGCCCACCTCTAATCATCACCCCTGTCTTCTGGGGTCAGGGGGCGATGAGGCAGAGATGGCCTGGTCTCTCAAATGGAGAGATCATTTTCCGCCTCTTCCCCCCCTCCCCCCCATCACACACACACCCCAGGGGAGGCGGGAAAGGATAGAGAGATTGTCTCAAATAGAGATGAAAATAATAATACAGCTCAGCATTTCCACTCCACCTTTCATCTAGAGAGCTCAAAGTACTTGGCAAACATTAATTAATTCTCAAAACACCCTTGTGAGGTGAGTAAGGGTATTATCTATATAATAATATATAAATACTGGCTGGCTCATGAAAGAAGCCACTTGAAAGGGACAATTCTCCAGGATCAATTTCAAAAGCAGCCTCCTCACCTGGTCTAGACTTAATACTCTCCTGTGCCCACATTGGCAGAACCACCTTTCCTAATCACACGCTACCTCTGAGGGAGTGTACCCACCTCTCAAAACCATTTCTTTAGGGGTGGTTAGGAGTCATATCTTTTGGGGGGGGACTTTTTAATGCTCAAAAATGCCCAGTGTGGTTTCCTCACTCTAAGTGATGCCAGACTCCACACATGCCCCGAGCCCGGGCAATGCTAGCACCCACAGTGTCACGGTGAGAATATGGGACCCAGCTATAAAGGCATGTGGATTGAGGAGGCAGGGTGATCATTTGAAGGTCTCTGTCATGTCATGTATTACTGTTTTGCATGATTGAAAAAATCATTGAAATGCAACATCACCTTGCAAAACAATTAGGAAGCATACTGCCCAATCCTCATTCTCTGACTTGTCAGAAGGTGTACCACGGAGAGATCGTGCCTCCTCCCCTGGCAGGAGAGACACAGAAAGCTTGGAAACTCAAACAGGGTGTAAGGACAGTGCCCCAGTCGCCCCTGTCTGCCAGTTCACCCAGCAGCCGCCACTCAAAGAGGCGATGCCATTTTTCATTTCGTTCCTGTCGCCCACAACAATCTCCCTCAGCAAGAAGGAGACTGGCTCTACTGTTTACAATAAATCATGTTCACCTCCTGACTTTTCCTTCGTCTAAGATCTCCATTTTCCCAGTGCGAGTCTGGGCCTCCCCAGAGTATCTCCTGCAATGGCTGCATTCTGTCCTCCTCCTGGGTCCCTGACCACAGCTATTGAGATGCACTTGGGCTGACTTTTCAACTATGTCTCTTTCCTTAAACCCCCTCCATTCTGCGGTCCTTAAGGTGGTCCCATCAAGCTCCTTCCTGCAGCCTCCAGCTGACCAGGCAGAACACGTGATGGAATCAGGAGTTCCTTCCCCCTTGCGGCAATAGAAACTTTTCCCCAGACTCTGGTGGCAACCTTCGCTTAGGGTCTGACTTGGGTACTCTTCTACACTAGCATGTTGTATATGCGGCTCCGAATTTTCTACTGATCCATCTGATTAAGTGAAATGTGCCACGTCACAGCGACGGTAGGTACCACTTAACTGTGCACTATTGCCTGGCTACTTCTCCCCGCGGGCCTTTGTCACTGGGCTCACTCAGCCCCAGAGAGAAAACCCACGTGGAGTCTCCAACTTGGGTTGAACTGATGGTCTCCAATCTCTGCAGTGGGACAAACTGGATTCTTCCCCTGTGTTTTTCTTGGCTCTCCCTGGAGAATATGGTCAAAATAAAGTGCTTCCTCTGTGTATTTTGACAGGAAACACTACTAATACACTTTCCTTTTGTTGTCCGCCTTGCCCCCTTTCTCCTGGTGTTGGTTAAATATTTTCAGTACAATGACATATTTATTAATCCGCTCCTCTCCGCATGGGGCACAGAGTGATTGGTTCTTCAGTACAGCCCTCTGAGGAGAGGTGGTTTCTCTGGTGAGAGTTAATAATATTACCACTCTTCATGTTAAAAAAAAAAAAAACCCGAGACAATCTCTTAAAAATGGACCACATTTATCTAAAACAGCTGGTAAAGAAAGCACGCAGGCCCAGCCAGAGTCGGCGGGGTCAGAGATCAGGGTTAACACCGATCTCGGTGAAACTTTGAAGCTGACGTTTTACAGATTATATGTGTCTCCGTGCGCAGTGGGCATGGCATATAAATTGGACTTAGAGGCCCCTATTTGTTCTCTGCATTTTTACGAGCCCACAGAGCTCTTCTTTGAAGCAGCATACACAGAAAACAAAAACTCATTTTAATGCTGTGGAACTGTTTACAATCAATCACGTTCACGTCCTGGCTTTTCCTTGGTCTAAGATCTCTCGCTTTCACTCCCTCACACAGGTTCCTGGAGTCTTTTGTCCAATCTGGAGAGACTGCTTTTTGAAAAGAAATACATATTTTTTGCATTATAAATTCATTGACAGTAAAGTGATTTCCTATTAGAAGTCCCTTTCTCCTGGCTTCGACTCAAGAATGGAGCCATCGAGGCAGCTATATTGAGTTACCTCAAGGACACCTTCTGTCAGTCAGGAGCGGTGAGTCAGCTGGAATGAGCTGCTCTGTGCCCCCAGGAAAGTCCCCTGATACCATAAAATGCTTGCTGCAGCCTGGCACTTCAGCACTCGGGGAAAGCGTCTGATTTCAAAGAGATTGAGTTCCACTCTGGAACTAATTATATCATTCATTTTATAGATTCTTTTTTTTTTTTTTTTAAGTTGCTAGGTGTTTTAACTGGAGAAGGCTGGCGACCCAGAGAGAAACGTGTGCTGGCAGAGAATTCCGCCACGGGCCCTTTAGCCACCTAATTAATTTTCAATAAAAGCTCACAATCGTTGATTTGCCCTGGACCCAATGTAAATCAAACGGAGACAAATAGGTTAAAATTAGAAATGTGTGATGGAAACCATGTTTATGGTCAAAATTACCTTCCACCCTGGAAATAACACACAGATTGACAGTGAAAGAAAAGGAGACCACACAGGTTTCTGCTCAGATGGATGCTTCGGCGGACTAACGATTTTATGAAGTGGGGAGGGGGGCGGACAGCCACAACAAAAGGGGCGGGGCCTCCGAGAGGCTCTGCTCCTTCACCAAAAGGGCGATCCTGGAGAACAGGACTTTGGGAGCCATTCCCGAAGGGAGGCGTTGGTGGGTCCCCTTGCTCTGCCTCGGTTGCTGCCCCTTCGTCCCTCTCCCACCCCCACCCCTGCAACTTGGACGGCATGTAGGGTCAAATAGGAAGCATATACCGCACCTTGATGAAGTCCCCAGGTCTCAGTTGGCAGACGCGCCCCGCCCAGCACCACCCTCCTCCGTCTCCCGGGTTTCAAAACACAGCTCTCCAACATCAAATAGCCATTTTTCCTTTCATGAGATGTCTTCTGATTTTATAATGGGCTTCAATCCTCCAATTAAAATATCCAGACAATATAGCTATCTTTGGCCTAGCCCCCTGGATAAATATTATTCCTAAGCTTCTCGCCGGGCCTGTAGATTTGCACAATATTCTGTGAGCTTTCATCCTTTCCCAAGGCCTCCCTGCCCATTTTCCCTGCCGCTCCGTGAGGGCTCAGGCGCCTCCATCCACCGAGCGGGGAGGTGGCATCCGCCTCTTTGTTCGCGTCTCAGGGGCTGTTAGGTCCCGCCTGGTCCCTCGCTGAACGTGGCAGTGAAACCACTCCGGGACTCCATTTCTCTTTCACTTTTGGCAAGTTCATGAAGTAAATTCCCTTTCCCCCCACTCAATCTGGTTTTTCTTCCTGCCCCAGAGGGTTGGTGGTGTCACTGGAACGTCTTCTAATGCACTATAAATGCCGTGATGAATTGGACGCAGGCTGGTTTCTCCCGAGCAGGAGCCCATTATCCTGTCACAGTGTTCCTTCCCTGTAACTTAATTTTTATTGTAACAAATGACTAAGTACCCAAAAATGAAACAATGCGAAGGGCCAATCGAAAGGGGCTTGACTCTGAGTAAGTGCGGCGGCGTCCCAATTGTTTGCAGCTGCCTTGCAGCAGGCTCGCTGTGGGGTGGCACGCCCTGCCCCAAGTGGACTTATCAAAAGCATTTTCTGCGATTTTTATGCGACATCTTCATTCGAATTGACTGACTAATGAGACCAATATAAATAAAGTGTTTGGCAAAGGGGGCTAACAGCTAAGAGCGGAAGGGGCAACTGTGGTTCTTGAACACAACTGCAGGAGACACACCTGAGGATCTTGCTAAACCCAGAGGCAGGGGCCCAGGGCCCCTCATAGGACAAGCAAAGCCCACCCACTCCCTCTAGGGACCTTATAGGGCAGGGGATGGCTCCCTAGAGCTGCTTCAAGGCCAAAACTCTTTCCTGGTGCAGACAGCCTCATCTATTTCCCAAGGAACCACACCTTCTCTGCAGTTCACAGTCCAGCACCCTCACCCACCATGCCACGGGGGCTCGGAAGCTCGTTCCAAACAGAGCAAAGTCAGACTCACTGCCATCGAGGCAGTTTGGACCCAGTGCCCTAGGAGATGGAATAGAACTATGCCTATGGATTTCTGAGGTTGTAATCTTTACAGGAGCAGAAAAGCTCATCTTTCCCCCCAAGAGTGAGTGGGAGGTGGCTTTGAACTGCTGAAGTTATGGCTGGCAACCTAAGGTGTAGCCCACCATACCAGATGCCAGTTAGACTGCGGAAGTGGAGCTGAGAAACAGGCATTTTAAAGAAGTACCCCTGCTAATTTTGTTGGCACTACCTAGACCAGTGGTTCTCAACCTTCCTGATGCCTCGACCCTTTCATACAACTCCTCAGGTTGTGGGGACTCCCCCGTCATCAAATGATTTCATTGCCACTTCATCACTGTCATTTTGCTACTGTTATGAATTGGGTGACCCCTATGAAAGGGTCATTCAGCGCTGCCAACGCGGTCGTGACTGAGAACCACTGATTTAGATGATACTGTGGGAAAACAGACTTTCTACTTCTATAAAAGAGAAACCGTCTCCAAACCCCCCAGGGATGCCTCTGACCTTGTCCTGTCCTCCAGGGTGCCAGGAAGGGTGGGCATCAATTCCATGGGAGTGAGTCTGGCCTTGGTTTGATGGGAAGCACTTGGCCTGGAGCTTCTGGGCCAGTCCATCTAGCCCACTGTGGGCTTCACCCTGACTTTATAATCATGCATTTTCATTTTTTCCTGCTTGAGTTTCAAACCGGGCTAGTTCTCTCGATGCATAGTTTCAATTTGCATAGGGTATGTTCACAACTGGTCCATTTATTCTTTCTGCACTTGTGATGTATAGCAACTGCTATAAACCTGCATCAAAGATTTAAATCATTTCTATGCTACAGATGATAAAATAACATTAGTATGAAATCCAGGGCATTTTAAGAAATACAATGTGTAAGTGGCTTGGGGGCCTTTCATAAATTGTACTTCCTGGATTTGACCATATTCCCAGATGGGTGTGATCCAAAAATACATTATGAACCACTGTCCTAAGTGGACAGACTCAGCAGCCTGAGCCTCCTACATATGAAATCTTGTGTCACTTGAAATACAGGGTTGGGTTCATTAATTAACACAACTGAACAGAGCCCCTGACATTAAGTTGTGATTATACATGCGATGAATCCTTAAGAATCACCTGGGGATATGGTTAACCCTCTAATGTAGATTCTGATTCAGAATATCTGGGCTGGAAATACACCTTTTTTTTTTTTTAGCAGGGTGTCAAACTTCAATGAACTGGGTCAAAAAAAGCTTCAGTTGATGTGATTTCAGTAAACATGGACAGCAACGTCTACAAATCCATGTAATCTAAAAGAACAAAAGGGTTGAATTCCTTAGAACGTCACTTGGTGAAAAAGACTGAAGGAGAAGGGTTGTTTGAGAAGGGAGCGAGATAATCAGGTTATCAGTCAAAGCACAAGTCATCTAATCCACTGATTTCCACAAAAGTCATCATTTGGGATCATCATGACTGATAATTACATAATGATGGAAGAAACATAGGCATCACTGTGTTCCCCAGCCGTCCCTAAGCTGGTAGTAAGACACAAAGCCCTTGAAACAGTCTTCAAGTATTTCATCTTAATCACAAGCTCTGAGGTGTTAAAGGGGCTAATGGGGTCCCAAATCATTGCCAACTAGTTCTCTTTAACTTGTTGTCATCACATCCTAATTGTTGCACTCCTCTGCCACTGGGGGGGGGGGACACAATCCTAGACTGACTGGCTTCCAAACAAAAGAACAACATCTCCTCTGGTTGCCACTTGCTCTGTTAACTTACAGAACTACTGTCACTGACCCACACATGCCTCTGCGTCCAAACATTCACACTTTTCTGCAGAACAGCTTTTAGGAACGTTCATCTGTTTAAAGGACAGTGGGAAACAAAATCAGAGTGTAGCCCGGTCAGCAGTCCCAGAGCGTGGAAGCAGCATGGGTGGCTGAGCTGTATGAGAAACAGATGCGAGCTCTTTGGGGATAGGGCAAGACATTCTCTTGACAGGCCAGTTAACCAGCCAATGAAAGGCCCAACCATCAGTCATCCAGAGAGATGATCAAGGCCACATTGTTGAGGCGAAGGCCAACGAGGGGCATTTATCCAACTAGGAAATTGATGAGTTAGGCTCACACCTCACCCAGGTAGTATTCTTTAAAATGATTCATTTCATGTCTAAATCAGGAGACAAGTATTTTCTGGATATTCTGACCTTGTCTGTTCTATGATCACACAAGTCTAAATCCATCTTTTGTCAATCACATCCAGCTTTTTTTTTTTTTTTGGCTTCATTTTGCCTTTTTGGAGTTAATCAAAGACTTACAGTCTTAGAAATTCACAGGGGCATTTCTGTTCTACCTTATAGGTCACTAAGAGTCATCATCAACTGGGTGGCTGTGTGTTTGGTTTATTGTGGAAGTTGATAGATCACCACAAGTCAGGATCAGCAAAAGACACAGTCCTTGCTTCAGCAAAAGACACAGTCCTTGGTTCACAGCAACAGCGTTTCTTAGCTAACCAACCAAACCTCTAAACCTCTTTCCGGTTCTCAGTCTCTCAAAGATGTGGTCCCTGGGTTGTTGCCTATTTGGGCCAGGGTGCGAGCTAACCTGTCACCCTGGCCCACAGTTCCATGGTCCACAGGCAAGATGAGGAGAAGGTACCCCATTATCACGGTACTGCTCCTTTGGGTCTCTGTGCCAGTCTCTGATGCCTCTGGTCCTGGTTGTCTTTGTAACTTAGCTACTAGGTGAGATGGCTTTGGTGGAGGTATGGTTGTCTTTTAGCCTATCAGACCCCCAAGGAAAATGAAGGATAGTGTCTTAAGTCACACTCTCTAGAGAAGACTTCAAGGAAATCAAGTGTGTGGCTTGGTTCACATGCTCTACTAAAGTCGGGATGAAGGACCACCTTAATCTTGTAACAGAGAACTCCTTCCAAATGAGAACCTAGCCACAGGCACAGAATACCGAATTATGGCACACACACAAGGAATTATGGCTAGAAATGCCATATTAATTGGCATCTATTCCAGCAACTTACCCGGTACCCTTCCTAACCATTTAGTCAAGTGAAATAAAAAGATACATCCATATAAATAACCATACAAGAATGTCCATGGCAGTCTCATTCATAATGACTCAAAACAAAAAAGAACCCAAGTTCTCACAGTAAGAAGATGCATAGCCAATGGTAGTCTAGTCATATGACAGAATACTTACTACTCAGTGATAAAACGGAATATACTACAGATACACACAACTGTATGGAGGCTCTCAAAGAAATCATGGTAAGAAAAGTCAACTGGATATAAAGGAGGATATGTGGAATAAAAATATTTATATAAAATCCAAGAATAGACAAAATTGATGTACAGTGGTAGTAACCGGATGTCAGAAAGTGCTTGCCTCTGACTGATGGGTAATTGACTGGGAAGTGACAGAGAGGGACTTTTCAAGTTGCAAGAAACATTCTTTCTACAGCTGGTTTGGAATGGTGGTTAGGATTGTGACAACAATTGACAAAATGCATCAAACTAAACACCTAAATCTGGACATTTTCTTGTAGGTGAGTTGTTTCTAATTGTTTTTTCTAAACTAAAAAGCTAAACACTTACAAAGGCAAATGATGCAGCAAAAAATAGGAGAATGAGGAAATCAGAAAACCATGAGAATGAGAGGAAATCTCAGGGGACAAGATAAGCACATTGAAGTTACACATGTATATGGGTAGGTCTAGAAGTATCTACCCAACTGCTTCAGTTTTTCTCGAGGGCTCACCATATGGCAAACATCATTATAATCATCCTATTACACATCATATCATTTACCTTTCCCCTTTTTAATAAACCCTTCAGGGTACGGAATTAGATGACTCATAGCCCTTGGTTCCTGGCAAACTCCTGTCGTCGGACTGTACATGGCTAGTGATACTGAGTTTGATGAGAAGCCCTGGGCGCGTGGTGAGATCCAGATTGGACTGCTAGCTGCAAGGTCACCAACTGCTACCAGGAGACAGAGGAGACTTGCTATTCCCCCAAAACTTAATCTCAGAAGCCACCTGTGGCAGTTCTACCCTGTCCTATAGGGTCACTGTGAGATAGAATCGACTCAATAGCTGTGTTTGTGGTTGTTGTGCTGCTGTTGTTTGGAGTCACTTTTATTTGTAAGATCCACCTGCACGCCCAGCACCCAAACTCAAACCCTGATCATAACTCGCAATCTAGTTACACAATCTCCCTTTCAGAGCAACCTCCACCTTGTCTCCATTAGAAGAGAAACATCATCCTAGACTTGAGACACATCATTCCTTTCTAAAAAATAGGCTGCGGTAGTGGTAGTGGTCACAGTCACGGTCGTGGTGGTGATGGAGGTGGTGATGATGGTCATGGTTGTGGAGGTGGTGGTGGTGGTGGTCATGGTCATGATGTTGGTGGTGGTAGTGGTGGTGGTGATGATGGTTATGGTCATGGTTGTGGAGGTGGTAGTGGTGGTGGTGGTGGTGGTGGTGGTGGTGGTCATGGCCATGATGGTGGTGGAAATGGTCATGATAGTGATGGTCATGATCATGGTGGTGGAGGTGATGGTGGTGGTGGTGGAGGTGGTGGTGATGGTTAGGTGCCATTGAGTCAATTCCAACTCATAGTGCTCTTGTTCCCAACAGAAAGAAGCACTGCCCAGTCCGGTGCCAGCCTCACCATTGTGCCTGTGCTGGATATTTTAAAATATACTTAAATACAAGCTTATTAACTCTGTATGCAGATTGGGAAACCCTTGAGCTACAGTGACTATAGGTGACTAACTAAAAGGCAGGTAGTGTGAACCCCCGGCGCTCCAAAGGAGAACGGTGGGGCAGTCTACTTTCGTACAGATTGACTGCTTCGGGAATATTATGCGGGCAGTTCCACTGTGTCCCCAAAGATCTCTGTGAGTGGGAACTCACTCCCGACAGTCGGTTCGTTCCCCTTGCTGTGGTTCTGTGTGGGTGGAAGAGATATACTGAGTCCTGTCAGATCGCTATGAATTGAACCCTATTCAAAGATGGAAGTTGTGCTTTGTGTGGGGGATGGGGGTGTTATGATTTAAACAGATGGATATACTTGTTATTTGTCTGAAAATATTTTAAAAATCAAACTGCACAAAGTTTATAGGACGTACATCTTTCAGCTTAATATTGGTAAGATTCATCTAAATTACTGTGTGCCTGAGGAAATCCATGCAGGTCACATTTGACTTCTTCCAGCTACCTACGGGAGGAGGAGAAGCCATCTCCATATCTGCTCAAGGATGATTCTTAAGAGGCAGAAGTCAGAAACCCTTACTTGTCTTATTTCTACCTCCTATGACACTCAGCTTCTCTGCTGGGTTTCATACTGCATATAACAATGGCCACACCACACCCACAAACCCTCCTCAGGGACTTATTAGGAAAGCTAGCAGGTTAGAAACTGTTCAGTATGCAATTCGTTTTTCTGCAGTGCTTCTTCTCTGGCTTGCTGGAAGGCAGGCTTGTCTCTGGTCCTCTGTCTCTCAGCTGAGATACCTTAACACTTCCTTGGCAGTTGTTTTTCTTAGGTGCTATTGGCTCAGTTCTGACGCATAATGGTCCTACTCGGAGCAACAGACCAAAACACAGCCACTTCTGATGTGGGAGCAGCCACTGTGTCAGTCTATCTTGTCCAGAGCCTTCCTCTTTTTCGCCGCCTCTCCACTGGACCAAGCACAATGGCCTTCACCATGAACTGTTCTCTCCTGACAACCTGCCCCCAAGGATGGAGAAGAAGCTAGAGCTTTTGTTTTACAGTCACTCACGGTACTTTAAGTATCTTTCCCCAGCACCCCAATTCAAAGGCATCAATTTCTCTTCAATCTTCCTAATTCAATTCCAGCTTTCATATTGCTAGGAGGTGATTGAAAATGCCATGGCTTTTTATTTTTCAACATTTGCTAGGTCTTGTGCACATGATTGGCCCAGTGCAGCATCCTCTGGTGCTGATTAACGCGGGAAGGGCACCCGACTATGCAAACCAGACTCTTGTCGAAAGGCACGAGCTCTACCCATAGGCCAGGAAGTCCTATGCTCTGCCTTGGGGCTTCTGTGTTGCTCTTCTGTCACCTCTCCATGCAGAGATCTCTATCAAGTTCACTCCAGGTTCTCCTTTCCTGCTATGGGAGGGACTGTTCCTGATTCTGCGTGAGCTGGCTTTATACCCAGTCAAATGCTAAAATGACCAATGGCCTCTATCAGACACCCTGTTAGCATGGCCCTGCCCAGTCATTTGATGGAGATTCCAAGAACGATGGAGAGAAGAGGTGCTGGACTGCAATGAGTTGGACCATCTCATCGTCATTACAGCCCTGTAGCAGTGAAAAAGAGGAAGACCCTCACCAAGATGGACTGACTCAGTGGCGGTGACAGGGGTCCAAACATAGGTACCGTGGGAAAGAGGGGGCCAGAACGCTGTGATTGTACAGAGGGTGGGGATGAGTCAGAGCCTATTTGACACACCCAAGATCAACAATCCCTGCTATGTAGATATTATGCAGGACTACCAGTTGAGACTCAGAGAAGTTGATCAGCATGCCCAAGGACACATGACAGGAAGTGACAAAGACAAGATTCAATGCCAAAGCTCTTTTTTTTTTAATATGGATTTTACTGGGGACTCTTACAGCTCTTAGAACATTCAATACATCATTCGTATTATGCACACTTGTACACATGGTGCCACATTCATTTCCAAACATTTTCTACTTGAACGCCTGGCATAAGCTACTCTTTCCCCATTTCCTCTAGTTCTATTTTTTTTTTTAATTCCAGCTCCCCATATTTTCCCGCCTTCTCCTCCTCCCCCATGAACCCTTATGTGGTGGTCATGTGCTTATGTTAATTTCATGTTTGAGATGTAGGGGTGGAGTCTAGCCTGTTAGACTGGAGATAGCCATTAAGTAGCCAATGAGGCCTCCGTGTGGGCATGGCTTTATCCTGAGACTTCTGGGAAATCTCGCAATATTTCCCTCATTGAGATGAAAAGCTATCTCCCCCGTTGTTGGGAGTTAGTCTCAGACACAGCGAACTACAGACAAGACAAGATGGCAGCATCTGAAGAGCTGGAGGAGCCGGAGGAGAAGCTACATGGCCTTACCCTGATGGAACCAGACTTCTGAAGCTGGTGAAGCCATGTGGAGAGTCCTGCCAGCGCTGAGTTGCCTCTACCACCACTGGATGCTGTTGTTGGACCCTGAGCCCTGGAAGCGAGGAGCCATGGGGAGACCCCTGCCAGCGCTGGGAGTCTGCACCCACTGGTCTGTGACTTTGTGAGTCAGGGGAGATGTTATAGATTGGTATTGGGCATATGGGCTAATATCATACTTATGACTTTGAACTGGACTGAATTGGGATGCTTTCTTAATGTCCTATTCCTCTTGTATATAAATTGTACCCTTATATCCATATGCGTGTCTTTGAATTTGTTCCTCTAGTTTACCTGAACTAACACACCCTAATAATTTACAAATTATTATTACCTCTTCATATCGTACACTGTCCAATGTGTCACCTCACTTACCCCAAAGCTCTTAACCAATAGGTTACCAACAGCTTCTCTATTGCCTGTTATGTAAAACCATGTCTCTTTTCAGGTCTATCCCTAGACGCATTGTACAACACACACACAATAAAGAATAGAATATGAAGAAATAATATGTCAACTCCATCCAATTATTTATGAATCCTTCATTGTGAAAAAAAATGAGGTTGTGTCTTCTTATAAAAATTTATAAACCCTGCACGGGACTGCGGCCTACTGAGATGGAGGTTCAAATCCAGCAGCAGCTCTCCAGGAGCAAAGGTGGGCCTCCTACTCCCACCACCAGGGGCCAGTGATGCCTCCCCCCAAAAATTTATAAACCCTATACTGGGTCACTATGAGTCAAAATTGACTTGATGGCCATAGGCTTGGTTTGGCTTTGTATTTTTGGTCTACTCTGGCAAGGAGCCTTACTGGTGCACTGGTTAAGCACTCAGCTGCTAACCAAAAGTTTGGAGGTTTAAACCCATCCTGGTGACATAGTGGGTTATTCCTTGGGCTGCTAGCCAAAAGGCTAGTAGCTCAAATCCACCAGCTGTTCCATGAAAGAAAGATGTGGTTTTCGACTCCCACAAAGAATTATAGTCTTGCAAATCCACAGGGACAGTTTCATCCTGGCCTACAGGGTCTCTAAAACTTGGAATCAACGCAATGGCAGTGAGGTGGGAGTTGCTGATTTTGGGGTGGCTCAGTGGAAGAAGGACCTGGAATCTCTTCCATAAAGGTTAACTAAACACTCAACTCCCTGCTGTGGAGTCAACTTGGACTCATAGTCCCCCTGTATGGGCAGAGCAGATCTGCTCATTAAGAGTTTCTCAGTTGTCTTAAAGAATTGAAGGTAAACAAGTGGCCCTCTAGTTCAGAGGCAACAGAGCCCACGTGTCCATGCAAGAAGCACACCAGCCTGTATGGCCACAAGGTGTCGATCAGGGATCAGGTATGAAAGAACCAAAAAATTATATCATTATAAATGAGGGGGAATACAGGTTGAGGACCCAAAGTTCATCTGTAGATAACACGACATCACCTTACTGAAGTGTCACGGGGAGGAGACAGGTCAGTCAGGTCCTGTGTAGTAACATGCACCTTTCCTCTAGTTCTTAAATGCTTCCTCCCCCGCCCCCCACTATCATGATCCCAATTCTACCTTCCAAATCCGGCTGCACCAGAGGTTGTACTCTAGTACAGATAGGAACCAGAAGCGTGGGGTATTTAGGACAGGTGATCCCTTTAGGACCAGTGGTGAGAGTGGCGATACCGGGAGGGTGGAGGGAAGGTGAGGTAGAGAGGGGGAACCTATTATAAGGATCTACATAGAACCTCCTCCCTGCGATACAGGCAACAGGGAAGTGGGTGAAGGGAGACATTGGACAGTGTAGGATATGACAAAATAATAATAATTTATAAATTATCAAGGGTTCATGAGGGAGGAGGAAGCAGGGAAGGAAAGGGGGGAAATGAGGAGCTAATACCAAGGGCTTAAGTAGAAAGCAAATTCTTTGAGAATAACGAGGACAATAAATGTACAAATGTGCTTGGCATACAGTGGATGGATGTGTGGATTGTAATGAGTTGTATGATCCCCCAATAAAATGATTTCTTTTTTAAGTTTCCAAGACAATGACATCTTTACGGGAGCAGATAAACTCAGTTTTCTCCCTTAGAGCAGATGGTGGGTGTGAACCTCTGACCTCTGTGTGAGTAAGGGATTAATAAAGTTTCTCCCACATTGTCTCCCCTCCAGTATATGCCAAACTTAACCACTTGCTACACATGGCAATTGACTATATACTTGGAGGTCAACAGAAGTAGGTCAGGGGTTATTCTCCCAAGGGATATCAACCATCTAGAACAATCAGGCTGTATAGCCTGTCCCACCCGAAGTAGGGCTCACTCCCTTCTGATATGCACAGTAGCAGACTACTTACTTGTGGGGTTCCAGGGAGATCAAGCCCACCCAAGGAAGATCAAGATTAGCTGGAAATCATGCATCTGGAATCTGTCTTTCTTGTCACGTGTATATCCCTAGTCCCTCCCCGTCTTGTCATGTGGATGGCCCTAGCTCATCCCCTTCCTGTACACGTATGCCTATTGTACATCCCCTGCCTGTGACGTGTGGTTACCTGTAATCACATCCCCGAAGTAGATATAAACCTTGGTTAGCAATAAACTCTCCCTCTCTGGCTTCCAACTTCCTGTCCGTGCTGTGCCTGGACCTGGCTGTTGAGATCAGGGCCATCCAGGAGGCGAGCATGCTACCATGAAATGTGTCTGACTCCATTATTTCTATCTCTCATACTTTCTGTGACTTTGCTATCAGCTTTATTTATTATCGCTATACAATTGCGCCTACCAGACCTGTGATGATGTGTTAGGGGCTAGCTCCCCTGATAGACCTTTACCTTAACAACCCAACGCCAAACCTCCAGGGAGAGTAGAGTTCCCTAGAAAAGTCTATGGGGCAACTCTTCTCTGTCATGTGAGGTCTCTGTGGGTCGGTGTCAACTCAACATACTCTGGCAAGGAGGCCCGGCATGCTACAAATGGCTGGCATGCTCGTCTAACCTGAAGGCTAGAGGCTGGAGCCCACCCAGGGTCTCCTCGGGGGAAAGGTCTCCTTCCTTGAGCCATTGACAACTCTATGGAGCAGAGCTTTACTCTGTCACACGTGGGGTCACCAAGACAGCTGCTCCTTCTTTACTAACCCCACAACCCACTCTGGCCGAGAAATATAAGCATGTGTACTGGAATTAAAAAGTTTTAGTCCCCTAAAATACGTCATGTACAAACAGAGAATGTCTTAGGAAAAACATCTGTAAGCATAATAGTATATATGCATGTGTGTGTGTGTGTGTGTGTGTGCACATTTTCTGGAGTATGTCTTAGAACAACATTCTTACTTAACTTAATCCCTTCAGCTCAAAGGACAAATGCACAGGCATTGTTTAAGCAAGTTCTTGCTTTGCACCCTATAACTGTATAGCAGAGGCAAAGGAAACTGGATCACCCTCTCAGGATGCCATTACAGCCAAGCAGAATCTCATTAAAAATCAATTCCTCTGGTCCATAAAGCTGGTTTATTTTATCTTCCTGGAGAGCCTGCTGCTAGCAGTTACACAGTTCCATTGTGTGGCCGTCTTGTCTGTTAAAACTCCTTGTACAGAACAGGTATTTAAAGATTTTTTCCATTTTTAAGGTTTACCTTTATAATTTTTCAGGAGTTTAAGTTTACAGGGTGTATGTCTCCAGCTTAGAATATCTTGTTACATGTATTAGAATTAGCATTGCCAGTACCAGGGTCCCACTCATCAAATATTTATCTTTATAAACTTGATGTTGTCCAATGTCAAAGTATTGGCTTAATTCATTAGGTGACAAGGCCCCCAGAGCTACGAAAGTCTGATTTGCCTACGTGTGGTTATCTGATTATTGACTCTCTATTGACCAGTTTCTATTGTCACTTGCTGCTTTTTTGCTAGTTGAGTTGGGCCAATGACTTTCCATAGAAATATTACTAAAACCGTGGAGGGCCTGCCTTCCTTGCAATGATTTTAATTCCAGTACTTCTAACGCATCCTGGCAAGCAGTATGTAACAGCCAAATTTTATTGAAAGCACACCAAGATGGAGTGAGCTGTATGGGTTACAAGCTGAATGAGCAACAGAGGGGAAGAAATGGAAGAAACTATTCCAGTCTCATCTGGAATCCTTTAACTTTCCTCGGCCCCGTCAGTGAGTTTAGGGGCTGATGGATTCTAAACATCAGTGACTTTGGGGGAGTAGTGCCTGGCAGTGAAACATAGAGGCTTGGATTCCTGAATGTGGGCCTCTTATGGTCCATGAAATTGGTTCAGTTTGTATTTTAGAAGCATCTGTGTTGTGAGTGTGGAGTTAGTATGGTGCAAACGTTTACTACGTATGGTGGCTAAAGTTAGGGTTTCAAGTCTACTCAATCATGCCTTGGAAGAAAGGCCTGGGGATCTACTTCCAAAAAAGTACAGCCATGAAGGACCTGACAGAGCAAGTCCTACTCTGACACATGTGCGGTTGCCATAAGACAGAGTCAAGTTCATGGAAAATGGTGATGGAATGATAGACGAGCAAATAAGGGTTGTACCAGGGCTGAAGCAGAGAGAGGTGTTTCTTCCTAGCTGTACCAACAGACACGTAGGGCTCTTTCTCCACATAGTGAAGGAGTCTGATAGGTCATCAAAACACCAAGGTTAGAAGTTTATAGAATATTCAAAGTATCATGGACTGCCAAAAGAACAAGCAAACCTGTCCCAGAAGAAGTACCGTCAGAATGCTCCTTAGAAGCAAGCGTGGCGAGACTCTGTCTCACATATTGTAGGCTTGACAGCGGGAGACACTGTTCCCCAGAGAAGGACATCATGCTTGGTAAAGCAGGAGGGGAGCAAAAAAAAAAAAAAAAAAAAGGAAAATTCTCAACAACTTAAACTGAAGCATAAAAACAATTTTGAGGATGGTGTAGGACTGGGCAGTGTTTCATTCAGCTGTACATGGAGTCACTGAGTTGGGACTGGCTTGATGGCATGTAACAGCAATAACAAGTCCAAATCTAATGTAGCATATGTAAAATTATCAGTAGAGATGAACAGTTATCCAGTGCAGAAAACTCTTGCTGTTTTGACATTTTTATTTCTGTGTTTTTAAAAAATCCCTTAAGTCCCACCCTTAGTTAGAACTGTGGTCTATAAGATGGCAATTTGTATCAGACAATTGTTAGATTTTATGTCAACTTGAGGGTAAGTGAGGTGGAGGTAGGGGTGAAGTCCAACCTGTAATCAGGTGGTGGCCTGGCGATGCCTTCTTGGGGGGGGGGGCGGTTTTCGGTAAGTGAGAAATTGGAACTTCTCTCTCTCTCTCTCTCCCCCTTTTCTTTCCTGCTTGCTGGGACTCCGCATATCTCCTGGGGCTGTCCCATGTGGGCTGCCCGATCCTAGCCCTCACTGTGTGCACCCTGCTGTGTTTCCACCAACCTTGGATCCACAAGGCTCTGCACCCACCGGCCTGTGGTCTTCTTGCATCCCACTTTACCTTTCTGTATCATTGTTCTGCAGAAAGGTGAGTCTAGAGAGGGCTCTGGCTAACCTCAGACCCATGGAGGTGAGCTGAACTGGACTGGGATGCCTTTTTGTTATCAAGCTCTTTCTTAGACATGAATGAGGGTCACTGATTTTGTTTCTCTAGACAAACCAGGCGCACATAACCATAAAGGGAACCGTTGTTTAAAGATGCTCAAAGATAGCTGAAGACTTGATCACCTCCAGGGAAATTCTGAAGTCTATTAGTGTGTTAAAGGTTTGAAAAGCCCTGCCAAATCAAATTCCCTGTCATGGAGTCAGTGTTGACTCACAGCGACCTCCTGTGGTTTTCTGAGACCAGAACTGTTTACTGGAACAGAAAGCCCTCTCTTTCTCCCATGGAACTGCTAGGGGTTTCGAGCCCTTCAGACCACAGTCTATCGAGCACCCCCTACACAGCTTGGGATCCTTGCAAAGTTCTACATGAGAGAAGAAAAAAACCTATTTTAACTTGTTTGACCATTGATTTTTCCCCCACACTAACAGAAGAACTCCTTGTAGCATCCTTTGAAAATAGAAATAATTTGCAGAGAATATTTCAAGAGAATTTGATGAATTGATGCTTTGGTATTAAAAACATATATAAATCCCCCAATAAGCTGGTTTATTTTTTTTTTAAAAAAAAAAGGAGGGGGAAAGAGGAGCTTATACCAAAGGCTCAAGTAGAAAATATTTCGAAATGAAGATGACAACATGTGTACAAATATGCTTGATACAAATGATATATGGAATTTTATAAGAGCTGTACGAGCTCCAATAAAATCATTGGGGAAAAGAAACAATAAAGATTGGGTTCACTATTTGAAAAAAAAAATATATATATATATATAAATCAGTTATATGTCTAGAACAGGAGCCCTAGTGGCACTGTGAGTCAGGCATACAATGGTTCGGTAGAAGCTTGGTGGTTCAAACCCACATGCCACTCTGTGGGGAAAAGATGAGACTGTCTACTCCTGTAAAGCTCTACAGGCATGGAAACCCCATGGAGAGTTCTACTCTGTGTGATTTCTTACTACAAATTGGCTGCAGTCTGGGTTTCTGCCCAGTCCGCTGTCGATGCCTATAGCTGGATTCCAAGGCACAGAGTTCTGCTCCTGGAAATGAATTCCATTGTATAGACTCTTCCAGGTCAATTGCTTAGATCATTGTGGTGGCTGTTAAGTGCTACCAAAATTTTCTCAACTCCTAGCCACTCTCTACAACCGAGCAAAATATACTCCAGACCCCTACAACTGAATGAACCACCCCCAAGTCCCACACCATCCTCATCATTCCTGTTTGAACCCACTGGGGCAGTCACAGTGTCAAGAGCTTCATTTTCCCCAGGAACCTTCTGCTTTCCCAGGGACGATGTCATTCTCTGGGGACTGAAGTCTCGCCATCCTCACCGCTGGGGAACATGCGAGCTGCTCCTCTTCCATGTGCTCAGGAGGAGGCAGGAAGGGGACCATCGTGTGGGAGACCCGCCTCGAAAGCCACTGCCATCCATGTCACCACTCTGCGGTTCAGGGCAACTTGAAAACTGGAATCAGACAAGCTTGAAAACATGATGTGGAAATGTTCCCAAGTTCATCTTTGATGCTAACATTTGGCCTGGAAAGAGACTGGGTCAGAAGAATTGCATGGGGTGGGGGTGGGGGGGGTTGAGTTTTAAGGATGACTGAGATGGTTCAGGAAATTCTAGGTCCAGAAAGCCCGTGGTACTGAGTAAACCCTGAAACTGCATAAAGCAAGAGGAGGGGAAAGTTTGGGGAAGCAAGGGGTTCTGGGGGGCACAGACGAGGTGGGGTTTATGACCTGGGAACTCCTCGGCCTCTTGAATCAACACCTTGACTCAGCACTGCACTGTGGAGCTGGAACAGAGAGAAATGACAGCATATCTTCCCAAGGACCAGGATGTTTGGGCTGGGGTCAAATCAGGCAGCCCCCCAGACCAGGCAGCCCCTTGCACCCCTTTGCACTAGTCTCAAAGAAGATGAACAGCCTACTGAACTTTGTAACCCCTGCCTCTGGCATTTCACAGAGCTTATCTCCCCTAAGGGCACAGTCCTTTCACAGAGCTCATCTCTCCTGGCCGGGTCTGTACAGCCTCTTCCCAACAATGTGTAAGGAGATGCAGCTACAATAGACAAAATGTACTCACAGACCATATGCGGATTCAGATCCTGCAATTGCAACATCAGAAAGGCTCATTCCCCTTATCAGTACATACGTCTTTGGCTCAAGCCCTATAGATATCCCACTGCCAGGTGCAGCTTGACTTCCCTGCCCTAACCCTCAGCCTCAGAACCGCCCAGGAGCTCAAGATGCTCCTGTCTTTCTCTCTGCTGTCTCTTTCCTTCCCCAAAGTCGTTCGCTACCTCTAATAAAGCATATCTTTACATCTCATTCCTAACTAATCTCTATCTCCTCTCTACAGCTCCGTCTCAACCTCTCATCTTGGTGCGGGAAAACCTAGAAGGAATCAGAGGGTCTTGACGGGCCCCTGCCCAATCTTGGGTGAGTGTGGCCCCCTCTCTCCTCCATCCCCCTTTCCTGCAACTAGGACCGCTCACAGGAGAGGAAATGTCTCATCAGAACAGGTCACAGCTATGGCTGTGGATGCCTGGGCGGCCTTGAATTGTACAATTGTCCTGAAGACGTGTATGACACTTATTTGCCCACCAATGGCTTCCACATCAAGCAGATCCTGACTCCTGGTAGCCCTCGGGTGTCGGCGTTGAGCTATTCTCTCTGGGGTGTGCATCCCCAGGCAGATTTTTCAGGAGACCACTAGCTCTTTCTTGCAAGGGGTCTCTGGGTGCCCTTGAACTGCCAAGTGTTCAGGAAGCAGTTGAACATGTGCACTGTTGGCACATCCGGGAATTCCTGTTTACTCTTAAAACCAAACCCAAACTCACTGTCGTCCAATCTATTCTGACTGATAGTGTTTCTGGTGCACAAATCTTGCTAGGAGAAGGCAGCCTCATCTTCCTCATGGAGAATGGCTGATGGGTTTGAACCCCAGCCCTTCTGGCTTGCAGTCCAGCACTTAACCCCACAGCACTGGCAGGGTGGAAACGTCTGTGTATATCAGAACGATTCTGATTCCTTGAACTTCGGTCAAAGGGAGCCTAGCAGGGGGAGGTCAGGAGGTAGAGTTGGGTGGTGAAGAATAAGAAATCCAATTTTTAAAGGAAAAACAAAAATCCAATTCCTTGGTCCGGGTGGTAGAGGGTGGGGCTGAAGAGACATTGAAAAGTTCCTCCAAGTCCAGTGTAAATGGGCTGAGGAGGCTTTTCTTCAGAGCTCGCCCTTGGCAATGGTTTCTCACAGCAGGGTTTCCATTCTTGGCTGAGGGAAAAGCTGGGTGGGACAGAACTGGCTCCATTCATGCTGACAACACATTCCCAATGATGGAAGACATCTTTCCCTTATAACTTTGAAAAACAAGAAAGCAGATATTGGCACTGAGTATGTCTGATAGTCTCACTTCATTTCCTGTCGGCAGAAGTAACTGATTTATAGGTGGCTGTCAGCTTCACATGCTTACACACAATTCACATTGAGAGAGAACACAGAGAGGTCACGTGCAGACCTGTGATCTGTGATGTATGGCTGCCTATCCAGCAAGGTTTCCTGGCCCAAAGGAGACCTCAGGGACCCGGAGAGACACTCGCATATTCTCACTCTTCTGACACTCTCGCCCCCTGGGTGTCCTTTCAGGGAGGAATATGACAGGGGCTTCAGATGAGCTCTGTGTTGGCTTTGATCAGCACGCCCCTCACCTGCCTCTCTTATTCCACAAGGCATGTTGGGCCGTCTCCAATAATGATTGTGAAATCCTGACGGCCAAAGTACTGATCCACGCTTCCATCTGGAGCCTTGTTTTATTCTTATACTGTTTGGGTACCTCAGAGGAGTGAGAGAATTTTTTACATTCCAGTTTCTCAAAATTGATCGATGATACAGGAAGACAGACAGTGGTAGATACTGAACAAATGGGCTTTTTCTTTCTTTTTCAGTTAATGCCAATTCATGCCATGTGTTTGCTATTAAAAAAAAAACTCTGAAGCATTTTTTCCGTTGTCTTTTCATGACACGGTGTAATTTGTAGAAATTACAATGCCATTAATTATACGGTGTACCATTTATTTATGTATCACTATGAAAGTATTTTGGACATGCTTTCTGGAGAGAACTGTCCCTGGAAACGGACATAATTCTTGGTAAAATAGTGTGGGGCCGGAGGAGGAAGACCCTCAATGAAATGGATTGACGCAGTGGCTGAAACAATAGGTTCAGACGCAATGATTGCGAGGCTGTGTTTTCTGTCATGCATGGGGTCCCTATAAGTTGGAACCTAATTGTGGTGGTCATGTGCTTCTGTTAATTTCATGATTGACATGTAGGGGTGAACTCTGGCCTGTTAATCTGGAGATAGCCATTGAGTAGCCAATGAGGCTACCGTGTGGGCATGGCTTTCTCCTGAGACTTCTCGGAAATCTCACGATATTTCTCTCGGGGAGATGAGAAGCTACCTCCCCAGATGTTGGGAGCTAGTCTCAGAGATGATTAACTATGGACAAGACAAGATGGCAGCGTCCCAAGAGCTAGAGAAGAAGCCACAAGGCCTTGCCCTGATGGAACCAGACCTCTGAAGCTGGAGAAGTCACATGGAAACCTCTGTCAGCGCTGAGTTGCCTCTACCACCACTGGATGCTGTTGATGGACCCTGCACCCTGGAAATGAGGAGCCATGAGGGGACCCCTGCTGGCACTGGGACTCTGCACCCACTGACCTGTGACTTCGTGAGTCAGAAGGAGACATTATAGACTGGTATTGGACATATGAGCTACTATCGGACTTGTGACTTTGTACTGGACTGGGTTGGGATGCTTTCTTAATTCCTCTTATATATAAACCATACCCTTATGTCCATATGTGTATCTAAGGATTTGTTTCTCTAGTCTACCTGGACTAATACACTAATCAATGGCACCTAATGACAACTATAAGCTAAAAAAAATCTGGAATTAATATATAAGAAATAATATCTTACATTTAAATTTTGGTATTTTGTCCTTGGTTAAAGGGTTCTGATAGGCTTATTTGGATAGCTGTGTTGTTTAAAGTCATTTTATTGGGGCTTGTACAACTCTTATCACAATCCATCCATCCATCCATTGTGTCAAGCACCTTTGTACATTTGTTGCCGTCATCATTCTCAAACCATTGGCTTGCGCCCTTGGTATCAACTCCTCATTTCCCCCTCCCTCCCCCAAACCACCCTCTCTCATAGACGCTTGATAGCTGATCAAATATTATTATTTTTGTCACATTTTATATTGTCTGATGTATCCATTCACCTACTTTTGTATTGCCCATCTCTGTTAGTCAGAGTAGACTAGAGAAACAGATTCATAAACACTCGTATGTGGATAAGAAAGAGTTTTATATACAAGAGCAATTTTACATTAAGAAAACATCCCAACCCAGTCCAGTCCTAGGTCCGATATTAGCCCATATGTCTGATACCAGTCTATAAAGTCTTTTTCAGACTCAGGAAACACATGCAATGATGCCGAATTCAGGATGATCACAAGCCGGATGGGTAGACTGCCTTTGGATCCAGAGGTGTTGTAAACGTCTCAGCGCTGGCAGGGTCTCCAAGTGGCTCCTCAGGCTTCAGAAGTCTGGTTGAATCCATGTGGCTCGTCCTGCTCAGGGCCTAGAGTAGCTTTATGTGACTCCTCCTCAGGGATGTCTCATAGGAAGTCAGCTTTGTCATTCTAGTGTCTCCAAGGGAGTGTTGTCTGTCGAAAGTCTTCTAGGAAGTGAACCAAGTGCGATGGTGGCTTGGCCTTCAAGAAGGAATGACCACATTTCCCATGATTCTCAGGAGAAAGCCACACCCACACAGAAATCTCATTGGCTATCTCCAGATTGACAGGCTAGACTCCACCCCTACACTCGTAATCGTCAAGTTGACACCAGATTAGGTGACTCCCACATGTCCCCCAGGGAGAGGTTATACATAGCTCCTTGTAATCAGTCCCCCTTTTACTCCACCCTTGCTCCACCCTCCCGGTATCTCTGCTCTCACCACTGGTCCTGAAGGGTTCCTCTGTCCTGGATTCCCTGTGTTTCCAGCTCCTGTCTGTCCTCATGTACAACCTGGATAGATGTTTATTGTTTATTACTCTTGTGCAGGTGTGAAAGGGGAACTGTTCATAAAATAAATTGGCTAAGGCTAAATCTAAGGCTAAATCTTCTTCCTATTCAGTCCACCTTTTCCAGGTAAATCCCTTTTGAGACAGGATAGTCAAGGTCCTCGATACTGTATTCACCAGAGATACAATGGCCATCCAGCACAGCGCCAACTGCATCACAACCATCAGCTGGCTGACTGGTACGGAGTCCAAGTGAATCCACACATAAACTGTGCTTCTTAGAATGGACGGAAGAAGATCTGTCTGGATATGGAAGTATGGCGTACACGGGCAACATTTACAACTATTTTATAAAACTAGCTGTGTCTATTTCTGAGACTCAGTGCCCACCTTAGAAAAGCAAAGAAGATGAAAGGATTAACAATACTAGAAGCATTTGCTTAAATTGAGTAGTTTTAGTTTAAGTCTTTAGGAGGCTCCTAAGTGAACATACTTGTTTCGCCTCTAGAAAATATTTCTCAAAAAAAGAAAAATTCTTTCTCATGGAGAAGTGGCTCTTGAATGGCCTTATCAGTCAGGACAGCAGTGAGGGTTCTTCATATTATTCCAGGACAGGGTGGCTGCCAATCGCTAACCTTTCTCTAAAATACTACTAGTACTAATGTCTAGTAGAAGAACACATGTTGCCTCCCTATTTGGCAAATCTTTCTGTCAAAAGACTAATGGTAAGAGTCTTCTGTTTTCTTCCAGGTCTAACTTTTCTGCCATTTTCTGTGCCTACATTTACAACAAAGTGTGCATTTTTACAGCATGAAACCAACAATATATTTTGATGATTAATATTCTCTTTAAAATATGATTTTTAGAGAAAAATGGTGGTATCCAGTAGAATTATAATAAGGAAAATATATTGTATGCTTTGAATTAAAAATTCTAGACAAACCTACTAGGGTTTTCTTTTCTTTTATAGTTGATGGGATGTATTAAAATTTACAGACTTGATATGCAATGCAGAAGAATTTATTTTTATTTGTTCTCAGGAACTCTGATTTTTGAAACAAATATTTCACACACAACTATCTAAGTACATAAAAGCAGATTTATTTTTGTTGTTAATGCCCCATCCCCAAATTAGGCCCAGAAATGGTATCAATGCTGGTGATTCTGTCTCTGTCCGGTGGAGGGCAGTATCGTGCGTATTTAGAAACAGGATTCCCTTTATGGACTCGCCAGACGCAACCTGAGAAGCTATATGCTTTTTCTGTGGCTCTGAAGTCCGGTCAATGCCCTTGGCAGGGCCCACAAAGCCATGCGAGGTGGATTTCAGGGGCCCAGTGGGCTGAGCGTAAGCTGCCACTTTGCAGTGTCCTGGAATGGAAACAATGGCCTAGTCTGGGGTGTGCAGTGCAGAGAATGTTAAACACCAGGTCCAACAACAGGCAAGAGAGAGGGCACAGGGTCCGCTTGCTCAGCTGGCCTATGGTTGAATTTGTGGCTACTATGTGACGTATTCTTTAAGCTCTGCCCTAGGGCTCACTGGGACAACGGCATTTCTCCCGTGCCCTGCTCTGATGGACGAGGAGAGGAGGGGGCCCGGATTTGGGTCCTGTGGTGCCAGCCTCTTCTCCGGAAGCTGCCTCCCTTTTCCTCACTGGCCAGTCTTTGCCAGGCTCCCGCAGACTGTGAACCAGAGCAAAAGCAACTCATCCCCATCCAGTTGATGGCGGCTCAGACTGAGCCTGTCCAAGCAAGTAGAACGGACCCTCTTGGGTTTCCGAGCCTGTAACTCACGGTGAAAGCCTTGTCTCTCTCCCACGGAGCGGCTGGGGACTTGGAACGGCTGCGCTGGAGTTCGCAGCCCAATGTGTAACCAAATTCTCGGGGCGCAAAACCGTTGGACCTCAACAAACTCTTGGACACCATCTTCACCTCGTGTTGGTAATCTCTCCCATCCAGCGGGGGGGACCTCTGTTCTTTTACGAAATTTCCATGTTGGGTCCGCCCCATCATTTTATTATTCAGCTTAAAGATGGTGTGAAACTAAAAACAAAAGAAACCCCAAGTTCCTCCGTGAGACATGGTGGAAGCACTGAGAACAATGCAGGAAGCAGAAGGCTCCAAAGAGCCCCTCACAGCGGCAAAGGTAAAGCCCCCTCCACTGCTCTCATTAGCCAGAAAACCTGACCGAACCCACGATCACCTAGTCGATTCCGAATCCCAGCGACCCTGAGGGAGAAAGCAGACCTGATCCCATCTCCGCAGCTATACGTCTCCATGGGAGCAGCAAGTCTGATCTTCCTTCCACTGGGAGGCTGATGGATACGAACTGCTAACCTTATGACTAGCAGCCAAATGCCCTCCATCCCTGGCGGGTTCCTCTTTTTATTACAGACCACCATGGCATGAGGATTAGCATGGAATACAGTGCCTTCCTTTTGGAGAGCTTTGTTTTGTTTTTTGATACTTTTGAGCATAGTGAGTTGCTGTGAATCACAATTGACCAGATGGCAGTGAACTTGCACAAGTGTATGGAATGTGTTTGAGCTTAAATTCTGACACCTGATAGGCTAACCTTGTATGCCCTTCCTATTCCTGTAATTGCGATGTATTGCTCTGCTGCCACTCATGATGTGTGAATTTCCTTTGCCTCCCAAGTCCTTTTTCAAAATCGTTGGACCTCAACAAACCCTTGGACACCAATTTCACCTTGTGTTGGTCGTCTCTCTCATCCAGATGATGTGTTATCTTTGTCTCTTTTAGGACTTAATAGATGTTCTCCTTAAGTTGTATCTGAATGGGGTCTCTTTGGTACCCTAAAATGGGAATAAATTATGCACAATATAAGGAATGATCGCAAACTGGACACACGTGTGTACGCTTATCAGCTTAAGCACTAGACCATTTGACTCCCCAACTTGTTCCTCTCGAGGATTCTATTTGTTCCTTCTTTCTCAGAAGTAGAAGAGACCTGGTGATTGAGTGGGCTAGCCACTGAGTAGCCAACCCCAAGGTCAGTGGTTCTAATCCACCAGCAAGTCTATGGGAGAAAGACGAGGCTGGTTACTCTCATGAAGATTTAAAGTCTGGGAAAGTGAAAGGGGCAGTTCTATTCTGTCCTATAGGGGCTCTAGCCTTTGGACTCCGCTCAATGGCAGTACGTTTGGTTTGTTTTTATCCCGGAAGAAGCCGCTCTTTGAAACTGTAACCATCCTGTACTTGTCTTTGCACACTGAATCCTTCTATATTCCCTTGCATCCAACTAATCATCTGGCCCCTGCCCTAAAATCACTTGGTCTAAATCGCTGACCTTTCCTGTTGCAGTTGTTCCTGCCAATCAGATGCCTCCGACTTGTGAGGACACAACCAAGCAAACAAAAATGCTGCCTGGTCTCTTAGAATTGTTGGCAGGTTTGCATCCAGGTGGACAGACTTCCGTCCTGGTCCATTGGATTTCCTTTGGCTACTGTTCAGAAGCAGATTGCCAGGCCATGCTTCTTTGTCTGTCTGACTCCGGAAGTCACCGTGGAAATGGGCAGACCTGAGCTCACCTGGCTTCCCTGTTGCCATGAGGCCAGGGGTCAGACATGCATTTACACTCCATCCTTCTTTACCTTTTCTGACCGCACCTAGCCCTCTCTAATTCTCTGCGGGATTTAAGAATTCTTTGCAATGGACGGCCACGCAGAACTCACAGACCACACTCACAAGGAAGGGTGTTTGTTAGGGAACTTCAGTGTATTCTGCCCTCTCAACTTCTCAAGTAAGCTGCCCTAATTATAAAAAGCATTAGCCCAAAAGAAGGCTCCAGGAATTGATAGACTACCGGCTGAAAGGGTCCAACAGGCTGGGCAAGCACTGACATAGCCCCTTGTCTGTGGCGGGACATTCGGAAGAAAGTTACTTGACCAACCGACTGGAAGAGACCCATATTTGTGCCCATTCCAAAGGAAGGTGGCCCTAAGAATGCTGAAACTGTCGAATGCTATCACTGATGCCCCATGCAAGTAAACTTTTACGGACCGCCATCTGGTGAATGTTTGCGGTGGTCCCTTGACAGGGAGCTGCCCGAGGGGCCAGGCCCGAATCAGCAGAGGATGTCAAACAAGAATTATTATTGCTGCTGTCAGATGGATCTTGGCTGGAAGCAGAGACTATCAGAAAGATGTTTACTTGTGTTTTGCTGACTATACCAAGGAATTTGACTGTGTGGATCATTACACCCTAGGGATAGCCTTGAGAAGAATGAGAATTCCAACACACATCCTTGTGATCATTCAGAATTTGTGCATGGATCAAGAAGCAGTTGGGTGGATGGAACAAGGGAATAGAATACTGCACGGTTTAAAATGAAAAGGTGTGAGACAGCATGCGGTCACCAGGCTTAATTCAACCTGTCTGCTGAGCAACTAGTCAGAGAAGCTGGACGGCACGAAGACGAATGTGGCATCGGGATCAGAGGAGGGCTCTGGGATATGCATCAAAGGCCACAGCCGGGAGCTCAAGCACGGGACCCATTGTGAGGACGCCGTGGGACCAGGCAGTGTGTCCTGCCTGTTGTTCGGATGACAACTACACACAAGAGCATTCTCAATCTTCCTCTCCGGCACCACAACTCAAGTGCATCAATCCTTCTTCAGTCTTCCTTACTCAGTGTCCAGCTTTCCCATGCAGAGGAGGCCACTGACAATACCACGGGAGGGCCAGGAACTTTCACGCTCAAAGTAAGCTCCTGGCTTGCCCATCGTCTGATGAGGTTTTGTGCAGCACAGTTACCTAATGCAACCTCCTTTTGATCGCTTGACTGCTGCTGTGGATGCCAGCAAGACAATATTCCTGACAGCTTCGATCTTTCCTCCCTTTATCTTTTTTAAAAAAAATATCACTTTATCGGGGGATAAGAATCACAATGATATATATATCCATTGGACGTCAAGCACCTTTGTACATTTGTTGCCCTCATTATTCTTAAAACATTTGCTTTCTCCTAGCTCCTCATTTTCCCTCTCGGGCCCCCTCCCCCATGAGCCCTTGATAATTTATAAATTATTATTATTTTGAAACATCGTCCACTGTTTGATATTTCCCTTCCCTCCGCTTCCCTGTTGTCCCAAACACCAGGGAAGAGGTTATATGTAGAACCTTGTAATCAGTTCCCCCTTTCTAACCCACCTTCCCTTCCTCAGTTTATCTTGATGTTATCTGTCGTGCCAGTTATGGGAATTTTTATCTTTTTTAGTTGCGTTGCCACCCACACTGAAGGCAACGCCTTCTGTCGAGATAAAGTCACGCCCTCGGGTATTTGCTGTGGCCTCCTCCGCGGGTGACAGTTGAACACCGAATAAGGAAGATGAAAGAAGACTCAGCGCGTTTGAATGACAGTGAAGACTATTCACAGAGCCGTGGGCCGCCCAGAGAACAAACAAATCTGTACAGACAGTGCTGCTTACAGGCAGGCATGGCAAGACTTGGCCTCATGTACTTTGGACATGTTATCAGGAGAGAGACTAGTCTCTGGAGAAGGACATCACGCTTAAAGGCCAGGAGCAGCAGCAAAAAAAAAAAAAAAAGAGCCGAGATGGATTGAGGGAGCATCTGCAATACGGCACTCAAACATTGGAACCCCTGTTAGGATGGAGCAGGACCTGGCGGTGTTCCCTTCTGCAGAACAGGGTCCCTGTGGGTCAGAACGGACTCTACCTAGCAATAGGATTTCTGAGACAGCAAATCTTTACAGAAGCAGATTGACCCATCTTTCTCCCACTGAGCAGCTGGTGCTTCAGACAGCTGGCCTGGTGGTGAGCCACCCCGAGGGGCACCCCTCTGTTATCAGGATCCCTCTATCGGTCTGTGTCAATGGCTAGTAGGTCCGATGCCAGTTCCCCTTCCACGTCTTTGCTTCCCTACCTACCACCTTATTCTTTTCTCGCAGGTGTGAGTAAGATTCGTTTCAGTGTTAAAATTTTTCTTAAAAAAATAATAATTCTAAGGGCTGAGCCCCGGTGGCGTAGTGGTTGTGCGCAGGACTGCAGCCCACTGGGATGGAGGTTCAATTCCAGCAGTGGGGGTGGGCCTCCTACTCCCACCACCAGAGCGCAGTGATGCCAAAAAAACAAAAATAAATAAATAAATAAATAATAATTCTAGTTAGCACAAGAACTAAGGCACCTTGGTGACGCAGTGGTTAAGTGCTGGGCTGCTGTGATAGGTAGGTTGTTGTACCAACGTGGCCAAAGGAGATAGGTAGGTTTGTTGTGACAACATGGCCAATGAACATGGGTAAGATCAATTGAAGGGCGGAGATAGAAATGGCTTGGCGAGCCCTACCCTCACTCTCTTGCTCTTGGATCTTCAGATCAGCTGGCTGACTTGTTTGCCCTGTACCTCGATCTCCAAGCTACACGCCCCATGGGACACCTAAACTGTGGACTGTGTTGCTGTGAGTTGAGGTTCCTTCAAGCCCTGCTTCACCACACCATTGGAATATACATTTCTTGAGCTGGGGACTGTTGGACTCTGTCATCTGGCTGACTGATGGTGACCTACTTTGCTGTTTCCTGCTTGTGGCTAGATAGCCTGAATTGCTTTATAGAGGACTACTTGGCGGCCCTCAAGACTCTAAGGACTGCCAGTGTACTAGCTGTCTCACACAAGTGAGTTGCACTGAGCCATTTGTACTGCTTTATAGATTAGCTAACTGTTTATGTCTTATGTTAGATATCTCTCTATCTGTACAAATATATAGAGAGAATTATTAGTGTCCTAGAGAACCCTGTCTGACTCAGCTGCGATCCGCATGAATGGCAGTTAGCAGCTCCATGGGAGAATAACTGGGCTTTCTACTGAGTCAGCATTGACAAGAATCCAATGGGTGTGGGGTTTGGGGTGTGACCCAAGAACTAAGGAGGCCTGAGGATTTCATAGGTTGAGCACAGGGCTGCTAACCACAAAGTCAACCGCTTGAACCCGCCAGGCAGTCTGCTCTTGCAGTTACAGTTCTCCACGGTCTTGTAAGGGTCGCTCTAAGTTGGACTCCACTCGATGGTAGTGATTAGCACAAGAACAAAAAGGAAAATAGAGCCTGAGACGTCAGTCCCTGCTCTCGTAGTGAAGAGCAGGGTCAGCAGTTTGAGTCCCAACCTTCCTTGAGTTCCAGCTCTAGTGAGAGGTAAACTGAGGTAAAGTTCAAAGACGTGAAACAAAGCGTGGTTTTATTGGGGGGAAAGATCTCTCAGGGGGAGAAGGGAGAGCAGAGAGGGGGGTGGAAGCATTTTAGCCCTTAGGTGGGTCCGGCAACCTAGAGTGTAGGTTAGGGGAGCTGCGGCTGGGACTGGGACTGGGGGATATATATATATATGTATATGTATATGTATATATATATAAATTGAGCTAAAGGCAGGTGGATTGAAAGGGGAAGAGAGGTTCTGGTGCTGCAGTTGTTGGACATAATGCTAGGGAGAGGTGGCTGTGTTCTACCCAGGGAGGTCATCTTGTTCCTGGGAAACAATACTAGGGCGAGGGGTGCTGTGTTCTGTCCGGTGAGGTAAGTTCTGGGAAATTCTGAAGGCAGGTGCTTTGAAGTTCGGGTGCTTTGTAGCTTAGCAGATCCTCCGTCTTCTTGAGAGGCTGGAACCTAAGGCTGGAACAAGAGACCACCTGGTCCTGGCCTGGCCCATACATTCAGGTCTCCCTGTGCTGCCTTAGACTCACAATGACTCAGCCTTGGTCAGCCTCAGCCACTTCCATGGTCAAATGCACAGACTAGTAGTGCCTACTTCCCAGGAGCTTGCCGAGGGTGACGATAAGGTAGCACAAATGGCCCTGGCTAAATGGCTGCTGTGTGTTGTTGTAACTGTTAACCTTGAACAGCCAGAGGGTTCCAAGCAGGGTTTCCAAAGTCAGGCAGCCCTCCTCTGGAACCCTGGCTGTCTCGCTCCAGCTGTGTGACCTTGGGCCAGCTTCTAAGCTCCTCCAAACCTCTGATTCCACATTTGCAAACTGGGGAGAAGACAGAGGCTGCGGTGATGATGAAATGGGAAACCCAGGGGGTGGTTTGCCATGCCGGCTGGCTCATCGGCAGTGCTCACCAGTTACTTTGCAGCAGTTTCCCTCATTTGAAAAGTGAACTTGACCTTAATGCTGAAAACCACTGTCTCCATTTTTGAATCCTTGCCAGGTCTTTGCTGGAAAAGAATGCTGGCAGTCTGGAGAAGTTCTCCACACCACCTCAGGGAGCTTTCATCTTGTCTTCATTTCCATCTTTGTTTGCATTTTAGTTTCATTGAGATAATAGTCAGCATACCAGGACTCACACCGGTAGGGTACAGCTCCAGGACATTTAGTAGAGCCAAGGTTGGGCAATCTATTCACACACTAGCACACCTTCAAGCTGTAATCTTTACCTATCAGAGTTATGTCCTTGCCATCCTTAGTGATTATCTTTTTATTATTATTATTATAGCCATATTTTCATCTCTGTGAAGCGCAGCCATTCTTTATCACAGCCAAGGGCAGAGTCTCCCACAGGGCCCTCTTTCTCTGCCCCTACACCCTCTCTGTCAGCTCCAGGAGAACAAGGCAAAGCCCTTTCTTAACTTGTTTTCCAGAATCAGAGAAAAGTTTAACATAACAAAATTTTATAGCTCCTGCCCAGAAACGTATATTATTTTAAATAAATAAATAAATAAGCCTTTCCCTTATCATGCATTATTCTTTTACATGTACAATTTTCCTGACATCTTGAAGTCATATTCCACAGTTTGCTATGAGTTGGAGGTTTACAGCCCTTCTGTGGCAGATCAGACTAAACATAATTCATTCATAGCTACTTAGTGCTCAGGGAAATAAACCCCTGAACTTACATAACTATGGTGTGACCTCTGTAAAATATTATTTATGGTCTTAAAACTACTATTATGTAGATAGCAAGATGTGTCAAATGTTAAAAGCCAGACGTGAGCAGGCAAATGGGAAGATTTCTATTCCATCTATTTTTGTTTTCCCTTCTGGATCTTTCCCTACAAGTGCTTTTTTGGTTGTTGGCTTGTTTAAATGGATTCTGGGATCATTCCTAGGCAGGGGAAGGTGGTGTCCATTTACATTTTATTATAGAATACAACAGCAAATGAAAAAAGTGTTTTTTTTCTCTATAAAGCTGCACCACAAAAATGTAAACATCCCATTAACTTACTGAAGCTTAATAGGAAAAACATTGATTACTTTTGAGCATTAAGTGACTGTCCCCTCTATCAATGCGCTAGTGTAACCCATCTGCTAGTCATTTCTGCAAATTGGTTTATGGAGGAAAACCTAATTGCACATTTAAGCTATCCAAACAGGAATACCAAGCATAGCACTTCCATGCTGCTAAGAATATCTGAGTGTATGAATTCCCAGCAATCCCTGTGTGATGATTTTCAAGTGTTGAGGCTACTCTTGTCTGGAGCTCATTTGTTTCCTCAAACTTTTCTACATGCATTTTCCACATAATGAAGTGATGGAAATGGAATGCCATCTGAGATCGTAGAGTAATAGAACCTTTGACTTTTCAGTCGTTGACGCAGGCAACACATGTTCGCAGAGCCCGGTCAGGCTGGTTACTCGCCTCGGCACTGCCCAGCATCAAGCTGGATGAAAAGGAAGCTCAGTTCTTTTAGAACTAATATTCTAGACCAGTGGTTTCCAACCTTCCTGATGCCAAGATCCTTTGTACAAATCCTTAAGTGGCGATACTGGGAGGGTGAAGTAGAAAAGGGGACTGAGTACAAGGCTCTACATATAACCTCCTCCCTGGTCAACAGAGAAGTGGATGAAGGAAGATGTTGGATCATGGATGAAGGAAGATAGGACAAAATAATAATAATAATTTATAAATTATCAAGGGTTCATGAGGGAGGAGGGTGGGAGAAGGAGGGAAAATGAGCTGATATTAAGGGCTCAAGTAGAAAGTAAATGCTTTGAGAATGATGAGGACAACAAATATATAAATGTGCTTGGCACAATGGACGTGTGTATAGATTGTGATAAGAATTGTAAGAGCCCCCAATAAAATGACTTAAAAACAACAACAACAACACACACACAAACTGTATTTCCTCATGCAGTGATGACCCCCTAACCCTAAAATTATTTTTGTTGCTGCTTCATCAATGTCACTTTGCTTCTGTTACGAATTGGGGGACCCCTGTGAAAGTGTCATTTGCCCCCCAAAGGGAATCGACCCACAGGTTGACCTAACAAGACAGACCTAGCAAGCAGTGTCCAGTCCAGTCAATGAGTGCTCTGAAAGAGGCTGGGAGAAGGGCCCTGCCCTGGGACAGGAGAGCGAGGAAACAAGGGGGGGTTGAAGGAACAGTTCAGGAACCACCCCTGAAGATTATAGATGAACGAGTGAGTAGATGATGTCCATGACTCTGCAGATGGACACGAGTCGCACAAAGGCATGAGGACACTTTGGGCCCAGACCTCTTCAAAACATCCCATACAGTGGAAATCAGGTGGGAGCTTGGAGGGAAAAATAGATCAAGCTTTATTTATATGTCCTGTAAAGGAATTAGGCATTCTCATACAGGCAGGCATGTTAGTTCAGGTTAACTAGAGAAACAAATCAGGGACATCCGTAGTATATGTGTAAGAAAGAGCTCTATATCAAAGACTAATTGCATTAAAAAAAAAAAGTCCCAACAGTCCAGATCAAGTCCGTAAGTCCAATATTAACCCATAGGTCTGATACCTGTCTATAAATTCCTCTTCAGACTCATGCAACACACTCCATGATGCCAAAGGCAGGAAGATCACAGGGCAGTGGGTGGAAAGTCTTGTGGATCCAGTGGCGGTAGAAGCATCTCAGCACTGGCAGGAGTCTCCACGTGGCTCCTCCAGTTCCAGGGCTCTGGTTGCCTTCAACCTAGCTCCATGTGGCTTCTCAATAGGAATACAAAACAGAGAGACAGTGTGGTCCTCCTCCCAGGAGAAAAAGAAGTTCTCAGAATCCT
>PVJH01022294.1:0-36946 GCA_004026705.1 Nesogale talazaci | reverse complement strand
CCCCCTCGCACAGACCTGCTGGCCCCATTCCTTGCTGCTCTTCCCAGGCCAGCCCTGCAGATTGCCTGGGGACCGCCTGTTCTTACCGTGCTTCCAACAATGTCAGTTCCTGGGGCTTCTTCTTGAAGAGTCCTGCTGCTGGTTTGGGGATGAGATGCGTGTGTGTGTGGTGGGAGGGGGCTGGTAGAGGCAAGGGGACGGGGTGCCCACCCTCCATCCCACCCACCACACACACCTCTTCGTGCCAGAAACCACCAGGTGCAGCATAACCTTTGTCTTCCTCCTCCCCCGTTTGTCTCCCTCTGGGGCAGGAGCTACAGGTGGGCATATGGAGAAGCTTCTCTCCTGGGGGCAGCTGGACCACCATCTCGTCTCCTTTGGCTCCCAGGTGGCTGAAGGCAAGAAGAAAGTAGCTGAGACCTGGGTGAGGCTCAGAACTGTTAGGCTCTCATGCTAACTTTTGTTAGGCCAGGTTGACTAGAGAAACAGATCCAGCGACACTCGTAGGTGGGTGAAAAAGAGCTTAAAGCAATTGTGTATCAGGAAAACATCCCACTCCAGTCCAACTCAAGCCCCTAAGTCCGATATTAATCTATCCGTCCCTCTTCAGACTTGTGCAGTCACGTGCCAGGATGCAGAATACAGGAAGATAACAGGTCGCTGGGTGCAAAGTCTCATGGATCCAATGGCTCTGACAGCTAGAGGGGTGGAGCACGGGGGTGGGGGTGCCCCAGGTTCTTCCTTGGGAGGAGGCTACATCCACAAGGAGGCCCTCTCAGGCCTTATTGGCAGGTGGAATACCACGCCTACGCTTTTATATTTATCTTCAAGTTGACATGAAATGATGTCACTGCCACCACCCTTGTCTGCAGTCACACCAGTTGAGAAGCCAGAATCACCTTGGTCTCTTCCCTACTCCCAGCCTAATACTCTGCCACCAGCAATGCAAATTCACTCGGGGTCTCCATCATCTGCTCTCATAGGAAAGACACACACACACACACACACACACACACACCCTCTCCCACGAGCTTTGAACCCACTCCACTCGCTCTCGGAGAGAACAGCTTCCTGGTTCTGGTTTCAGACCACTTTGGCTAAGACTGACTTCCCCATGATTGCTGAGGACAGAGCAGTGCCCTGTGGGGAGTGAGGGGCAGGCGAGGGCTACTCCCCTCACAAGTCCCCTCCGCAGGCGGAAGAAGCACTTTTTGCGAGCTGAGGGAATGGCTGCAGAACCCTACCAATTCCTCGGAGAGACCATCCTCTGCTCCCAGCCACGTGCCCACAAAAACACCGAGCTCACCGCCATCGAGTGGATCCCCGCTCACCGCAACCCTCTAGGACAGCACAGACCTGCCCCTGAGCGTTTGAGAGAGGTGACTCTTCATAGGACTCGACAGCGGCTGGCAGATTAGCAGTTGGCAGGCATAACCACTACGCCACCAGGCCCCCATCCCCAGCCACACTGGGCCGTGGACCTGCCTGCAGGGAAGTGCGGGAGGGAGTGCGCGTGCGCACGCGTGTCCCTCTCTGCCTCGCTGTCCCTCCTCCCTCCTGCTCCTTGACCCCCTGTGTGCATGGGATGTACACAGACCCTCAGTCAGCCAGAGCCAGACTGAATTGCAAAGAGAATCTGCCCCACTCCCTTCCTGCCTTGCCTGTCTAGACACACACACACACACACACACACACACGCATGAATCTTATATTATCTCAAGGATTAGAAAACACAAGACTGCAACGAAAGACAGATGGGTGAGGGAAGGTTTGCCAGGGGGACGAGGACCAGTTCCTCCATCAAGCAAAGAGTGGGCGGGAGAGAGCACAGAGGCTCGGAAAGGTTGACCAGAGTGGTTTGTGTTTGTGCCCAGTGAGGCCCAGGAACCCTCTAGGATAGCTGGCACCCACCCGCTGACCCCTAGAAGAAAGAAAGAGGTGGGCACGGGGTGTTGGGCATTCTGCCTCTCTGATGGTCAGAGCGGGTGCCTCCCACTCCCTTCTTATTCCAGGTCTTGAGGGCTGAGGACGAAGAGGGACTTCTGGGAGGCTGCATAATAATGGAATTCAAAAGCAAGAGCCCTAAACAGAGGTGAGGGCACCCAGTTTGGCTCCTGCCACTCGCTCTCTTGGGCAAGGTCAAGCGTCACCCCCGCCCCCGAGAGTCCAAGTCCCCCTGAAGGCCTGTTCCTTCCCCCAGACTCCAGGCAAGGTGCAGCTCTGCATGGTTCTGAGACGTACCTGTTGAACGCCTCTCCCTCTCTGTGGCTTTTAAACCTCATCAGCTGTGGGTCCCTGCCCCTCAGGGATCCCGTCACCCCTCTCTTGAACCCCGAGAGGTAGTCTGAGCTGCCTTCTGTGCTGCGGGTGCTGGCGGAGGGAACCTCAGGCATGAGTGTGGGCTGGTAAACCGTCCCCAGTCTAGGGACCTTCCATCCCTCTGAGCTGCGATGGGCCTTGCAGGGCGACAGTGGAACTGTTCAGATGTCCTCAGACCTCAGGGTGTTCTTAGGCTGAAGGTCTCCGAGAGATTGCCTCAGTTTCCCCTCTTTGGAATAAAAAAGGGTGGTGGCAGCGGAAGGCAGGAAATGAGCTCATATCTTCAGAAGTCCAAGACCCTGATCCCCCACCCCTGCCTCCAACAGGCTGGAGAGGGGTTTTCAGCTCTTGGGAGCCAAGAGGCTCATATTCCCCCAAACCCAACCTAGCACCCAGACTCTGATGACTTTTGCAGGCTTCGTGTGTGGATGAGAGGGAGGTGATTTTGTCCAAATGAAGTGTGTGGTTTGCTGGTGGGCCATGCCCATGACCTCATTGGGGCCTCTGTCCCTACCAGCCCTGACTGTCCCCCTGGAGCCCCCACATGTCCATGGTCCATCACTGCCTGCCTGTGCTGGGTGCCACTGTGGAGGGCTGCCTGTCGGAGCTGAGATTCCAGAAGTCAGACGGAGGTGGTACCTGAATGCATGCCTGTAACTCCCAGCCCAGCTGCAAGGGCAGACGTGTGTGAGAGCGGGCTTGGATGGAAATGGTGCCCGTGCGTCATCCCTGTGGATTCCAGACTTCCTCCTCACAGGTCCTGGCCCACGAAAGAGGTCCTAGCAGGTCCCAAAGGAGTCACAGAGCCTTTCCAGCACCGTCTTCTGCACTCCGTCTCCTGTCTTCATTAGCCAGCAGTGAGCCAGTCCATTGTCTGCTTTCTCTCTCCCTCTCCTCAGTGGAGCAGAGGCCCTGCGGCGGCCCACTGCAGACCAGGTGTTTGAGGACGGTGACCAGTGACGAACAGCCACTGAGCTGAGGCGGGGGTGGTGGGGGGGTGGGGAACGATGATTGAAACTGGGAAGATGGGCCCATTGAGTCAGGGCAAAGCAAAATCTCCTGGGTTGGGGCTAGACTGTGGAATTTCACCTCTAAGCCAAGGGAAAGACAAGGAAAGTTTTAAGCTGGGGAAGGCTATCAGGCGTGTGACTCTTTAAGGAAGGCACCCTGGGAGGGGGAGCAGTGACAGCACCCTTCCTGGTGCTCTGGCTGTGGCCAGGCACGGCAGGCAGCCCCTGCAGCTGATGGGAACAAGAGGGCCCTGAATGAACTGACTAGGTCAGCCAGGGCCAGGGGCAGCCACCTGTGGCCTGGCTGACCCTGACTTAGGCCACAGGGAGAGGTGTCTTAGTGGTCTACCCTCAAAAACTCACTGCCACCAGGTCGATGCCCACTCTTAGCAACTCTGCAGGGCAAGGCAGAACTGCCCTGTGAGCTTCCCAGACAGTAACTCTCTGGGAGTGGAAACCCCTTCTCTCTCCTGAGGAGCGGCGGGTGGTTTAGAACCGCCCACCTCAGGGTTACCTAATGCGGAACCACTACACCAACAGGGCTCCTTAGCGACACCCAAAAAGTTTCTGCTCCAGAATAGTCACATTCTCTCTTTTTAAAAAATAATTTTATTGGGGGCTCATACAACCCTTTTTTTTCCCATACAACTCTTATCACCATCCATCCATCCATCCATTGTATGTTGAGCACATTTGTACATTTGTTGCCCTCATCATTCTCAAACTTAAGCCCTTGGTATCAGCTCATCTACCCCCCCCCCCCCCCCCCCCCATTTACCGACCCCCACTCCTTTCATGTTCTCTTACCTTGGTTGCTTTTTATTACTGCTTTCACTAAGGGACTCATCATTTCGCCAAAAAATGAATGTCTCTTGTAAAGCCCAGAAGACATCAACAGTCACAGAACTTGTTTGTCTCTGTGATGACTTGTTGGAAAGTCAGTTCCTCTCCACTGAAACCATGAGGCTTGTACCTCCTGTGCCCAGGAGAGAGTTGGTGGTGCCGGTGGCAGGTGGTCTCAGGCATGGTCTGTAAATCAGAGCACTGTCAGGGCAGCTATCAGCTGACCATGTCCTCCCCCAGGTGACCGGCTATCAGAGCTGAAGAAGACCTCCAGAGGGTCTGGAGTGGAGCTCTCCCACGGGTTGGAGCTCATTGACAAGACTCAGACTCTGTGTATTTAAAACTTAAAAGCAAGCGAACCCTGACTCCTCCAAAGAAGTCTATCTCCCTTCAAACTCAGTCCACATTCACTGAGTCAAAAGTTCCAGAAGCGTCTTACTGTGGGCTGCGTACTTGACTTTTCCATGTTAGTGAATGAGGTCCATCCTCTGGTTTAAATCGCTGGTTGCCATTCACTCTGTGAACTTCAGCCTGCAGTTTGAAAAGCCCTGCCCTTACTGGGACCATCTTCCCAAGTGCCATGGGTCTTTGGAAACAGATTTCTGGGAGAGTTCTACCAAGACTTCGGGAAGACGAGCATTTTGCACGAGCAAGACAGCATTTTAGCAGAGTAACTTCCGTCACCCACCGTCATTGACCCCCTGTGGTATAGAGCTGAGTGTCTGTGGGTATCCGAGGCTGCCATATTTTGTGGAAGGAGCCTCCGTGACACTGTAGGCTTGGCCTTGGGATGCTGTCAGGTCAGTGGCGGACAGTGGGAGGGAGAGGAAGCCGGCTGCTCTCAGGAAGATTTGCCCCATGGGGGCCTCACTCGGGTCACTGTGAGCTGGACTCCACTCCGTGGTGGTGGCTTTGGCTTGGGGTTTCATCTCCATGGGAGCAGGCCACCACTTCTTTTTTATTTCTTTTTTAATTTTTTTAGGGCATCAATGCCCTCTGGTGGTCGTGGGAGCTACCCAGCGCTGCTCCTGAGAGCTGCCGCAGGATTTGAACCACCAAGCCTGCGGGCCGCAGTCCCGCACTCAACCACTTATGCCCCCGGGGCTCAGCCCTGCCACCACTTCTTTCCCCCCACAAAGTGGCTGGTGGGTTCCACACTGCCAACTGATTTGGTGAGCAGCCAGGGAAGGGCTGACCCACTGCTCCCTGGGGCTCCTTCCCAGTGCAGTAGCTCAGCAAATGCTCACCGCGGTCCGCACCCGATTGTCACCGTTGGCATTTTGTACTGAAAGGCTAAGTCCCTTGCCCAAGTGAATGAGAGCAGCCCAGCCACCATGTACCTAACAAGGGGCTGTGCCGGCTGCCGAAGCAGCCTGGGCCTGCAGGTGCCGGACCCACGCCCGTGGACATGCAGATACCCTGCGGGACGGAGCTCAACTGCCCAATCGTGTTTTCTAGGCCACGTGCTTTCCATTGAAGCAGACTGTCACATCTTCCTCACGGCTGGTTTGAACAGCCGACCTCTCTGTTAGTAGCAGACATTTAACCACTGCACTGCCAAGGGCCCTTGAGGATCGGTATTGAGGCTTGAGGGAAGCCAGCAGCTCCTCTGCCTGCCGCCAGAGTTGGATCCAGGAGCTCCTCCTGCCAGGCAGGCGTGGTCAGGGACGACAGAGAACCCAGAAAAGGAGCAGGGTTCTGGGAACCCCCATCCCCCCAAGCCCAGTCGTCCATCAGATGGCTGCAGATACACTCAGAGGCATCAGTGGGGGGTGGGTGGGAGGTGGCTAGAGCTCTTCGGTGGGGTGGGGGGCATGGTGGACAGCAGGCAAGTGGGACCTTCCCATTAGGGGAAAAAAAAGCCTGTCGCTGGCCTTAAAAAAAAAACTGTTAATTTTAAACATAGCACTTTCACAGGCTAAAAACAAAAAGTGAGCTAACCAGACACTCGCACTTTGTTTTAACAAGTGTATTGTTTTAACCTCTGAGAATGCAGCAGAAGGGACACAGGCCAGGCCGCAAGAGCATGCCCCACCCTGCATCCATGGCTTTTAAGGCTTGAGCCCAGTGTTCCCTGCCCGGGGGCAGCCCAGGCCCCCAGATGGTCGTGGCAGCTCGCAGCACCACAAGAGCACATTGGTGAGGGACGGTCGTGGGAGGCCCACGCTTATCAGACTTCATTTTGGCTCCCTCCTCTTGGCATCCTTGCTGGTGAGTGGTGGAGGGAGGAGGGAGCTGGGGGCTTTGGTGGCAGAGCCTCATTTCCCTGAGTGGGTTTTCAGCCTGCTGAAAAGGCCAGGCTCAAACCCCCCCCCCCCCCCTTACAACAGAGGGTCTCACACCCGGGCACTCGCACCCCTTGACTCCCTAACTCTGCCAAGCCAACTGGTGGTCACCGAGGACACCAGCCTTGCCCTGCAAGAACCTTTACCTGCCTAGGAAAAGGAGACAGGACTAGACCCAGGGCACACACAAGGGAAGTCACGGATCCCAGGCACTTCCAATGGACAAAGTCATGGGCTCACAGGAGGGGTAGAACCTTGCACTGCCTGCCCTACCTGCAGCCTGGCAGTGGGGCACATGGATCAGGAGGTGTCCGCCGGGTCCGTGAACAGCAGGGAAGGCTGCAGAGTGAGCTACCCAAGTGTGGTAGAAGAAGGGAAGGCTGTGTAGACCAGGTCACACTCCGCGAGGGAAGAAGTAATGCTGGAGCAGGGGCTCCGGGCCTGCCAGTGCACGAGGAAGACCCCGAGTGTGGGGGGCTGAGCCGACCACTGCTCTGCCACAGGCCTGGCAGGTGGCTCTTCCTTGACTTGCTGTTCTCCGAAGCTCACTCCCTGAGCCAAGGTATAAGGTCCCTCCTTTGCTATGGACGGTAGAGCCAATTTAAGTCGCCATGGAAACCCACTGGCTGATGGGGACTAGGGTTGCCATGGAAACTTGTCTAAAACCAAAAAGTATTTGGGGGAGGGGTTGTAACTGAGAAGAGGGGTGGTGGAGACCATCTGCAGTCTTGTGGTGCTGCCCACTGTTCTGTTGCGTTCTCCTCCTGGCTCTCCTTGGAATGGGTTGGGGGGGGGGGTTCGCTGGGGCCCCACCAAGGGAGGGCTTCTGAAAAACAGGCCCTGCCACCCTGTCCGTGTCCACCATGGCAGAGGGTCGTCCCGTCTCCCACCCCTATTATTTCCTGGGTGAATGTCTAACGGTAACAATCAGTGTCCGAACTGCTTGCTGACCGAGCCAGGAAAGCAGCAAAGTCGCCAACTGGCCCTGACCTTGGAGTGGCCTTGTCCTGCCTGCCACACACACAGTCTGCTCTCCGGGCCAGCCCTTCCTGTCATAAGGCCAGCCGACCAGCTTCTCACAGCTTCAGCTTCCTCCTCATGGAGTGGAGATAAGCATTGCACTTCATCAGCTGTCGGGAGAACCTCCTGGGCACAAAAGCCATGAGCACACAGAGCCTGCTCCAGCGAGGGTGGGGGGTGGCGGGTGGGCACGTAAACCAGTGGCTGAGTCAATTCTCCGTGACCCTGTGCATGCTTGCCAGGGCACTGCCCCCCCCCCCTTGCCCCCCACCACACAGGTTTGCTCAGAGACTGAATTTTCAGAAGTAAATCACCTGGCCTTTCTTCCAAGGTGAGCCTTCTCCATGGTGGGAGATTCGAAACCACCCCGTTAGCTCTGCTCCCACAAACAGTTGCAATCTCAGAAACCCACAGGGGCTCACTGGGAGCCAGCATCAACTCGGTGGTAGTGAGTAGTAGATAGTGACAGGAGTCTTGGTGGCACAGAGGTTAGGGTTGGGCTTCTCACCACAAGGTCAATAGTTCAAAACCACCAGCACATCTTTGGAAGAAAGACGAGGCTTTTTACTCCTACAGAGTTAGAGTTTGGCAGACCCACTTAGACAGTTCTACCTTGTCCTCTGACGTTGCTCTTGGCCTCAACTTCATTTCTTTAAGCTCACATTATGCCCCACCTCTTCCCCACCTGGCTTCTCAGCCTGGGGTCCTGATCGTGGCCATGAGGCTTTTCCTGTTGGAGCCTTGGACGAGAGAGTGCCTTCCAGAGGGAAGAGAAAGGTTACATGCTTCATTGGCTCTAGGGCCTTGCCTGGAAGTCATTATTCAAGATGAGAGCAGTTTATTCCCAAGTCCCCATCCTGGACTCCGTGTCCTCGCACCAGAGGAAGATGGCCCCCGGAAAGCAGAGCAGCTGTGGTCCTCTTCCCCCGTGCTCTGGGACAGACCTCATTGAGAGGCTGCCCCCCCCTCGGAGAACCTGGCAAGGCAGCATCCTCCCCTTCCCACTCTGGCTTTCAGAGGAAACTGTAGCCTGGGAAAGTTTGACTCCCTCCTGAAAGCTGCGCTCACTTAAGCCAGGCTGGGCTCAGGTTTCAGGGCCCAGAGACTCTGGCTCTTTTTGTCTTTCCCTTCTCAAGACGTAAGTGCAGCTGCCACCAAGTGCTGAGGAGGCCCCACGGAGCCAGACTGCCTGGGCACAGGCCCAGCTCAGTCCCCTCTCCTCAACTGGGACCTGACGGGGTGGGGCAAAGACTGGAAGCTGCTCTGAGGGGTGTGTGTGTGTGTGTGCTGAATTGCCAGGAAATGGCTTACCTGAGTGGTCCCTCCATTGTGCTCCTGCCCAGACCCTTCCTGACCCACTGGTGCAGGCCCTGCTCCTCTGTTCCCGCCAAGCATTTCCATACCAGGATCCTTAGTAATTAACAACCATGCCATGGACTGTGCTGCTGGCATCCCACCGTTTTTTAAACTGTGGGGTCTGTGTGTGAACAGGACATCTGCAAATGTCGACATAGAGACAGCCCATGGCTTGGTTGTCTTTAAATCAACTCTACAGCCAAGCCTCCCCCACCGTAGTGGTAGGACAGCACTGTCAGCTGTACCCCCAGGCCTTCCCAACCAAGGACACCCACCATAGTCCCCAAGGCCACTGTGGGTCACCCAAGCCCACGATTCCCTCCCTCTCCAGGTGCGGGAAGACCTCTGACTACTTGCTTTTGGCACCAGGAGCCTCTCTTAGTAGATAGAGCAGTCTTATCTCCTCTCTGTTCCTCTTCTCTCTCTCTTCCCTCACCCGAAAGTCCCCTGCTTCACAGCCAGAAATAGCCACCAAAAAACTTGACCCGAGTCTGCTTCCCACCATATACAAAGGCTATTTCAGAATTTGGGTGTTTGAAAACCCACTGACCTGTTCAGAATGGGAGTTGTTGGCAGCAATGCAGATCCCTGTCAGATTGATGAGGGAGCTGTGTTCTGATCGGACTCTTGGGACTGAGTCTGTGGCCACGCTGGGATGTAAATCCAGACCACCTTCTGCATGCCAGTCCTGGTGTCTCCCGCCCAGCCAACCTCCCCAAACCCCTCTGTGTACAGGCCTCTGACTAAGGATACAACTCGGCTGGTGGGATTTGAGTGCTGATTGGACAACATGGTGCTGAACACGTGCATGTGCTAGTGTGCTCCATGCCCTGCAGGGTTCTTTGAGTAGGTTCTCACCCCTGTTTTGCAGATGAAGGCATTGAAGCTCGGGCAGGGGAGCCCCACTGGAGGTCAGAGAGCTGGCCATTGGTGCAGCAGGGTTTGAACCCGGGCTCTCCCTTCCTCTGTGTCAAGTCTCCTAAGGATGTTCAGAGAAGGAATCCAGAGAGAACAGAGTGACTTGGTGGGTGATTTCTTTTAAAGCTTTCTGACCCCCCCCCACCCCCCAACCTCCCAACCCAAAACACCAGTGGTCTGAAGTTCTGGGCTCCATTTCTGGCTTCCGGAGGACGCTCTGGCCTCACCACCCCAAAGTTCAAACTGGAGGACAACATACTCCCAAACTCCACAGCCTGGACTCTGATTAAAAAGCTTGCAGGCGGGGACCCAGTCTGGAGAGCGAGTGAGAGACCCCAGGGGTGGGAAGGGGGTTTGACAGCCCCTCCTCTCCATCTGCTTCCCGTGGAGACACTGGATGCTGGGGAGGGGGAGGTGCCTGTGGAGACAAAGATCCCGGCAGCCCTGGAGGGAGGAGATGGCTGGACCTGGGGATGGTGTGGGGTGGGAGGGACTGCCTTGAACCCAGTTACTCCAATGAAGTCCCTGGCGCCCACTCCCTCCCCTAGCCTGCATCTGCAGCTGGGGAGCCTGAGGGCAGAAAGACACCCCTATTGGAGTCAAGGGATGCCAGCTGGGCCGGGGCGGCACCTCCTCTTCAGACAGCCCCCGGGGTGGTCTCCCTCACCACTCTTCTCCCAAGGGGCCTGGAGGTGTTTGGAGAAAGCCCCTCCATCATCTGGGAAAGAGAGGCAGTCTTATGGAAATGAGCATTGACATCTCCCACCCTCCCCACCAGGAGTAGGCACTCTGAGTGATTTCTCCACTCTCGCCTCCCCTCTAAATGTCCCTCGGAGACCCTCTGGAAGAGCTGCTTGTGTTGAACTTTGTCCAGGGCTCCTTCCCCTCCGCACCCACATCCTGACTCCTTCCAAGCCCAGGATGGTTATTTATACTTCTCATACTTACAGCTATTTATACTACTGTCTGCCCACCACTCGGCACCAGAACCTGTTCTAAGCACTCTGTGTGTCAGCCTGCCTCTCGACCCTCCTACTGAGGAAACTGAGGCCCTGGGAGATGGAGCGACTGGCCTGAGATCACAGAGTGCTGGGCAAGGGTTTGAACAGGCCCCACGTTCCTGAGCGCCACGCGCTGCACCCCAGGCCCACTCAGAGAGGCTTCCTTTAGGTGTGGCGAGCCCAGTTACCTAAGTTACGTGGGTTCTTCCGTGTGGGGCATCAGTCTGTTCTCCCCGACTTACCTATTCAGTCATTGACTTAGACCACTACGTGCTCAGGAGTGTTTTCTGTCAACGTGGGTTGTTTAAAAACACAAACGCAGCCTGCTACTGGGTGGATCCCTGAGCTACAGAGCAGACCGGAGCTCCGTGAGCTTGATGGGGGCCGATGGCCACACTGTTCTTTTGCAGACCTGCAGGCTGAGTCTAACCCCCTCAGCTTTGGGTTGGTAATTAATGGAGTACAGTAGAAGATGAGTGGGAGTCCTTCCCCCAGTGGGAATTTAGAGGCACGGCTCTGGTTATAGGAATAGTTATGCATTGGGCTACGAGCTGTAAAGTCAGCAGTTTGAACCCTGCAGCTGCCCCTCTGGAAGATGAGGTTCTCTCCTCCCATAAAGAGTCGAGGTCTTAAACCCACAGGGGTTATTCTACCCTGCCCTGCACGACCGTTGAATCGTTGTGGACCCGATGGCAGTGAGTGTGGTGTTGGCTTTGCTCTCCCCCCTTGACTTGGGAGACAGCCCCTCCCGAAGCTAGCCAGCCTGGGATCTTTCTGCACTCTCAGAGCTGGCTCCAGGTACTCTGGCCTCTGTATCTTGTTTCCCCAGCCTGGACACATCTGCTTCCTCCATCTTCACCCACCAAAGTCTTGTCCATTCTTTAAGAATGTTTACTTTTTTTCTTGGTTGCCTCCTTCCCCAACTATGAACTTGATCGGAAGCTTTTTTTTTACATTATGTTTTTGGGAAAATCGACACCATAAATCAGGTTCTCATTCAACAATTTCTATACAAACTATTTAGTGACTGAGTTACAGTACATTCTTTTTGTTTGTTTGTTTTTTGGGGGGCATCACTGCCCTCAGGTGGTGGGAGTAGGAGGCCCAGCCTTTGCTCCGTGGAGCTGGAATTGAACCTCCATCCCAGTGGGCCGCAGTCCCGCGCACAACCACTACGCCACTGGGGCGCAGCCGCACAGTACATTCTTCACAACAGAGTAACATTCTCTTCCACTGTGTTCTGGTTGCCCCTCTTCTCATCGGCCCTGGCTCTCTGTTTTTCTCTGTTGATCCAGTTGAATAGAGGTCATTTGTTAGTGTCTTAGACAGTCAGTTGCAGGGGTTTAGAATCTCGGGTATGATGCAGTGAACAAGGAGTTAGAACACAGCAGTAAACATGATACTCAGTCTGTTCACTAAGGTGTCTTCTGAAACCAGTATCCTAAGGCCCTGCCCATTGTACGTGAAAATGTTGAAGCTGAACTTTGCCCATTCAACATATATCAACCGGTTGGCATCTATTATAATAATTGTCCCTGTAAGTCGCCCTTGCAGCTTTCTCATAACCAGTAGTCCCCTTCCCCTCTCCCATGCCCTCCCACCCCTTCCTGGTCACCACTAATCACTTTGATCTTGACACATTTGCCCTTTTTTTGTGTTTTTATTGAAGTCAGGGGCCTATCCTATTTGTCCCTTTGTGATAGACTTGCTTCACTCGGCATAATGTCCCCCAGCCCCATCCAAATTCTAGCATGTGTCTAGACTTTGTTTCTCCCACTGGCTGAGTAATATAGAAAAAAAAAAGACCCCAAATTCAAACTTGCCATCCAGGTAAGGGAGAGCCATCAGGGCAAGACTGTGATGTCAAAGGATTCAGTCATATGGCCATTGAAGTAGCACTCGGAGAAAAAGGGAAATTGTCACAGAGACTTGATTGGTCGCAGATGGATTCATCCCCATTGCAGGTGGGATTACTGAATAGGGAAAGGGGCTAGGCATTATTTCGGATTAGAAACGCTTACAAGGTGGGTTCACCGCCCTCTGACCGAGTTGGTCTGGGTCTGACTCAGGACCATGTAGCCCTGGGACCCCAGTTTCTGTCAAGGGCAAGTTCCTGAGGACAAAGCTCTTCATCCCGTGATAGCCACTTGGAAGAATTTGGTGGAGGCAGAATCCGTGTGGAGGCTCCCGTCTGGATTTAAGGCTCCACAGTGCCGCATATCCTTGGGCAGACCGATGCTCGGAATCTAAGCTCACATCAAGAAGTGTACTGCTGTGTGTCTATACCACATTGTGTATGCATTCATCTGCTGAAGGGCCTTTGCTCTGGTCCCCCCTTTCGGCTGAGACTAGGGCCGCAGTGAACAGAGGTGTCTGGTCGCATCTGCCTTGGGTGTACCTGGGAATGGATGACTGGGTCACAGGGTCCTTGTTGTCTTTTGAGGAACAGCCACCTTGCTTTCCACGCTCACTGACTGCACCATTTTTATCTGCACCAGCAGTGGACAAGCGTCCCAGTGTCCCCGATCTGTGTCAACGTGTTTTTTTTCTTCTTGGTCTTGTTTCCCGTTTCATCTTGGCATCCCTTGCGGAAACGAAGCACTGTCTCGCAGTGGTTTGGGTCTTCACCTGTGACTGCTGTGCTCCTTCCAGCCAGCTCGTGGTCAGTCGACTGTCTGCTTCAGGTGAACTGGCTGCTCCTGCTGCTGCCTTCGGGGTGATTAGGTTGTCGTTTTGTTGGTCTTTTGATCAGGAGCCCCTCCAGGCACCACGGATGAGGAGCTTGGGGCGATGAAGGACCTCTGGTCATGCCGTGGGACTCCAATCTGAAAGCCCGTCAGTGGCAACTCACCCGCTGCTTACAGACAGAAGGAGGAAGCTTTCTGTTCTCAGAAGGAGTCCACAGTCTCAAACACGCAGAGGGGCCCTTGTGTCCTATTCCATAAGGTCGTTCATTGTGAGTCAACATCTACCCGGTGGCCGTAAGGGTGGGTTTTTTTTTTTTCTCTCTTGAGTGAAAGAAGAGCACCAGAGGGTTACATGTTGAGCTACCGACTCTAAGGTCAGCAGTTCTAAACCACGGTCCTCTCCTCGTGGGATGACTTCGAACTGTCGACCTCGCCTTTAACAGCCCACTCCGTAGTTCACTACGCCACCAGGCTCCCTCCAAATTCGTCACGTCGTGAGGCGTTTCACAGTTCCACCGCCCCTCTTGGCGGTGTGCAGGGTCCCCCCGTGAGTGTGTACCGGCGTTTATTTTCTAGCCTTTCCTGATGGGCCTTTAGATGGTTTCCGTCTTCTGACTATTGTGAGCAGTGCCACGCTGACCGTGGGTGTGCATCGATCTGTTCATGCCTCCTCCTCTGTGTTTGTCGGGTCGGTGGCAGGTAGTGCTACTGTTGGCTCACGCGACAGTTCTATTTCCAATCAGTTGAGAAAGTACCCCGCCACTTCCCCGCCACTTCCGCAAGGGTTGTATTGTTTTACAGCCCCACCAGCCGTGTTCGAGGTCCCGGTCTCCCCACGCCCCATGCAGCCCGTGCTCTCAGCTCCGGATGACGACCTCTCCTCGGGGTTTCCATATGGACATCTAGCATGGCTGAGGAGCAAGAGCATTTCCTGGTGCTCCGGGAACAACATCCTCCCCTCGTGTCTTCTGCCTCTTGTGAAGGCGGCTCGTCTTTGCGGCTGTTGTTGCGGTCTTGACGTTTTCTAGATGATTAGAGATTGGTCCTTTGCCCAGCATGTCATGGTCAATACTGCCCCCCAGTCTGTGGGTTCCCTTTCTTCTGTTTTGGTGAGATCATTTGATGCAGATAGTTCCTTATGGTGAGGAGGTGCCCATCGTCCCCCTGGTCTTCTGCTATCTTTGGGTTCTATGAGGACTCCTGTTTGTCCTTATTTGAGGGGCGGGGGGCGGGGGGTGATGACAGTTAGAGTTCTAGGGCTTACAGTTTGGTCTCTAACCCCTCTTGAGGGAATGTGTTTGGTGTGGGTCCTGAGTCATTCGTCTGCAGATGAAAATCCCCCTTCGCCAGCACCATATCGCTTGCTCACTTCATGTGCTTCAATCTTTTGTCAAAATTAGTTGTCTGTAGGTGGATGGGTTTATTTCTGGACTTTCTATTCTGTTTCATTTGGTCTATGTATCTCCAAATATTTCCATGAGCAGGCTGTTGTGACTCCTTTACCTCTGCAGTAGCCTTTGAGATTGAGACGTGAGAGGCCTCCTACTGGTTCTGCTCTGCTGTGGGAAGGGCTCATCCTTTTGCATACACATTTGGTGACAAGGTTTGCCATCTCTTTAAAGCAGTATTTCTCAACCTGTGGATTGTGATCCCTTTGGATGGGGGTGGGGGAGGGGTGGGGTCGAACGACCACCCTTTCACAGAGGTTGCCAAAACCATTGGGAAACAGATTTCCAATGGTCTCAGGCACTGAGACACCATTCCTCTATCAGTCTCCAGGTGGATCTGCCCACATGCACATAGGCTGATCTAGTGAGAAAGAAGCTACCTCAACCTTCCCACTGACATTGGCTTTTTACATATACTGTGGCAAAATGCAGCAGTGCAGTTTACAATTGTTGTATTAAGACTGTTACTCAAAAAAAAAAAAAAAAGACTGTTACTCATGCTACACAGTGCTTTAGGGCAAAAGTTCATTTACTTGTCATTAGAAATAGTTCACAATGTATAATTACATATTGCTTATGTGATTAATCACTAGACTTTAATTATGTTCAGTTTGTAGCAATGAAAATGTATTGGACTAAGCCCCGGTGGTGTAAGTGGTTGAGTGCGGGACTGCAGCCCATGAGCTTTGTGGTTCAAATCCAGGGGCGGCTCTCCAGAGCAGCACTGAGTAGCGCCCACGACCACCAGAGGCAGTGATGCCCGCAAAAACAAAACAAACAAAAAAAAAACAACAACAAAAAAGAAAATGTACCCTGAATATCAGCTATTTACATTACGATTCATAACACTGGCAAAATTATCATTATGAAGTAGCCATGAAAATCATTTTATGGTTGGGGATCTCCACAGCACGAGGAACTGTATGAAAGGGTGGCGACATAAGGAAGATTGAGAACCACTGCTGTGGCATCTGGATTAGAACTGCGTTGTCCTCAAGGTCACTGTGGGTCGTGTTGACATTTCCTTAAGTATTTCCTCGTTGGGGTGGCTAGTGTAAATAGCATTGTGTTCATGGCTTGCTTTCCAGGACTTGCTTCATCAGTATATGTTAATAAGCTGATGTTTGTATGTCGAGCTTGCACTCTGCCATGTTATGAAATCTTTCAGTTCGTCCCAACAATTGTCGAACCTTTTGGAATTCGGCATGTGTCGAATCCCTATCTCTCCGTACAGTTTTTCTACTTCTTTGCCCCTTTGAGGAGCCCTGGTGGTGAGTAGCTACATTGCTGGGCTGCGGTCCACAAAGTCAGCAGTGCGAAACCACCAGCCACTGCAAGGGAGAAAGACAGGACTTTCGACTCCTTTAAAGAGTCACAGTCTCCGGCCCACGTGGGCTGCTCCGCCCTGTGACACAGGGGCATTGTGAGTTGGCAACAACTTGATGGTAGTGTGTTTGCTTGGTTGGTGGTTGTTTTGGTCTCGCCAAGAAGGATGCCTTTGCTTTCTGGTTGTCTGTCACCTCCGGGGAAGACTTGCATGTAACACAATGTTACATAAGAGTGGTGATAAAGAGTATCTTTGTGTGGTTTCTGCTCAAAAGGGGATGTTTTCAGCTTTTCTTCGATTTTGAGCCAGATGTTGTCTGCATAGAAGCCCTTCACTGGGTTGTGAAATCTCCCTTCCATTTCTATTTTGCTGAGTTTTTTGATCAGGCATAGGTGTTAGATTTTGCCAAATGCCTCTTGCGCATCAATTTATATGATCGTGCAGTTCTTTCCTTTGTTTTATTTATAGGATAGACCCCATTGATTGATTTTCTAACGTTGAACTGACCTTGTACACCTGGGATGAATCCCACCTTACTGTTACTTGGTTGGGTTCTTTTGACGAGAATTTTGTTGAGAATGTTTCCACCTGTTTCCATTCAGCATCAGTCGCTGTCATTGTTGATGGGTATGAGTTTATTGTTATCATTTGGCTGTGTGTTTTTCTTGTTGTTGTCTTTGTTCCTTGGAGTTTTCTGGGCAGAGTTTGCTTTGAATGTGGGTTTGTGTTACGGTTGACTAGATCTTTGTGGAAGACAAACAGAACCGGGGGGAAAAAAAGACCGAAATAGCAACAACAAAATCACTCACTCAATCAATCAATTAAGTTTTTTTTTTTTTTTTTGTTTGTTTGGGCATCACTGCTCTCCGGTGGTGGGAGTAGGAGGCCCAGCCCCACTGCTGGAATTGAACCTTCCTCCCGGTGGGCTGCAGTCCCGCGCACAACCACTACGCCACCGGGGCTCAGCCCCAAGTTTTTTTATTTTATTTTATTTATTTTTTTTTTTTAGGGCATCACTGCCCTGGTGTGGGAGTGGGAGGCCCATCCTTTGCCCCTGTGGAGCTGGAATTGAACCTCCTTCCCAGTGGGCCACAGTCCCACGCACAAGCACTACGCCAGCCACCGGGGCTCAGCCCCAAGTTTTTTTTTTTAAAGAGAGAGCTCCAAACCTGCTCCAGCAGCTTCTTTCTGTTTCCCAGTCACCACTCTGTGCTCGCCAAGGTCTCTCTCTGGTGCTCCCCGTGGGGGTGCAGCCATGGATGTGTGTGAGAGTTGGGGGGGGAGGTGACTTTGGGACACTGGAGGATTACAGGGAGTGAGGAATGATTCTGCCCATCTTGCAACCCATGACTCTTCAGTGGTTTCTCGAACCAAACAAACAACGTGCAAGGAGAAGGAACGAGAGAAAAGAAAAATCCCTAGCCAGCACTGGTCGCCCCAGCATACCGACAGCCTCCGTGGTGTGCTGCAGCCCCTTGACGTGAATGCACGTGCCTGGCCTTCCAGCACTGCTCTGCTGCTTGAGAAATAGCTTTAAGCTGCCATGGGCAGACTCAGGGACATGTTGCTCTCCCATGTGTGTGTGTGACCTGTGGCTTTAAAAAGTTGCTCCAAACTGGCTTGGCCAGACCTAAGGACCCGGGTAACTTCTGCCAGTTCCACCTATGTCAAGCACATAGTGTGGCCACAGACCTCTCCACGTACCCGGGATGGTCAGTCCTTCCTTGGACAGCTTTCTGTGTGTTGGTGTTCAGCTCTCCTAGCTTGGTTTTGTCTCCCTTGGTGTCTCCCTGACAGATTCAGGGCTGTAGGTTTTTTTTATTCTATATATGTTCTCTCACGCCTTTCTTGAAGAAGGGTTGTTGTATAGGATGTCAGTCTAGGTCACCATCTTTTTTTATTTGTTTGTTTGTTTGTTTGTTTTTTTGGGGGGGGCATCACTGCCCCCTGGTAGGAGTGGGAGGCCCAGCCTTGCTCCTGGAGAGCTGCTGCTGGATTTGAACTGCCAGCCCTGTGGGCCGCAGTCCCGTGCACAACCACTACGCCACCGGGGCTCAGCCCTAGGTCACCATCTTTAACGAGAGTTTGTTACCAGCATCTTACATGACTATGGTATATTTGTCACAACTAATGAACCCACGAGGAGCCCTGGTAGTACTGAAGGGTAAGCACTAACTGCAAGGCCAGTGGTTCAAAGCCACCAGCTGTCCCTTGGTGGAACGGTCAGGATGTCTGCTCCCATAAAGATTTGCAGCTGCGGAAATCCCACAGTGGGCTTCCTGAGTTGGAATCTGCCCGGTGGCGGTGACTTGGGTTTGGTTTAGTTAACCTCAGTGAGCTGACGCTGCTGCATGCTTACGTGCAGGCCCGCCTTTATTGCGATGTCCTAGTTTTTCCCTATGCCCCTCTTCTCTACAGGGACTTAGCCAAGACTGAGTCATCAGATCTCCCGAGGCTCTTCCAGATGGGCCTCGTTTCTCAGACTCCCTAGTTGCTGACTGGGGAAATTTTGAAGAGCTCTAGTCCTATATTAAGTATGTCCTTCAATATGGATTTTTCCTGTGCCGCCCTCTCTGAAATGCACCATGGGTGTGTTGTTGGGTGCGGTAGAGTCGATTCGAACGTGTAGCGATATAATAGGGCAGAGTCAGAAGTCCCCATAGTTTCCCAGGCTGAAACCTTTCTAGGAGTGGAGCAGCTGGGGATTTGAACCGCCAACCTCTCAGTTGACAAGAGTGCTTCACCATTACACCACCAGGCTCCTTCTGTGTGTGTGTGTGTGTGTGTGTGAACTATCAGTAAGACTCAGCATCAGCTAGCATTGAAGCATCCAGCTCTAATGTAGTCCTCCATGAGTCCTCTGAACCTTCCCCGACTTCTGCAACTTTTGGAAAAACCAGTCTTCTTTTGGATCTCTGTCTTCAAGGCTGAGCCAAAGACTGAGAAACACTTGAGCAAACACGTAGCAATCAGCAACATTGAATTGGGTTTGGGAAAACCAGGTCCAACCCCCGTTGCAGGTGTGCAGTTTTTCCAGACCCATGAGTGCAACTCCTGCCCTCAGGCTGTGAGGCAAATTAGCTCTCACCTTCCCCCAGGTGCCCCTCTTCAGGAAACAGCCCCCACCTCCCCAAGCCAAGGTGTCCATTACCTAGTGTTTAGGTGTTTCTGCTGATTTCCTCCTCTATCTGGTTCCCCCGACACCTGATACTTCCTGTGTGAGGCCAGGCTGTCTGGGATCCATTACTGCACACAGCCCTCAGTGACAGTCCCCCCTGGCTCCCCCTGACCCAGCGGCCCCCTTTCCCTGCGGTGATAATCAAGGCATGTGTGTGTCTACAAACAGAGTCCATAGAGCTTGAAATGGCCAGAGATCGTTTTACAAATGAGGAACAGATCCAGGGAGCATAGCCAGTTAGCTACAGGAGCAAGTAGAGCCCACGCTGTCCCCTGTCCACCCTTCACCATGCTTCATGATGACAGCTGTCCCAACTGCAGGACTGCAAGGCCTGCCCCTTGGCACAGAATGCCTGGGACTTACCCAAGGTTCAACGTGACAAGACCCCCTTGGTTTCCTTTCTTGGTTTCCTTCCCCAACCAACCGAAGCTCCAAAGCAGAGCAGGGGTTGGGGTGGTGGGAGAGTCCTGTGACTTTGCACCTGTCCCAGAGGGGGTGCATCCAAGCGGAACCCCGGCCACCTGGGGACCTCTTGTCTCTCACACCTTTGCTTACATCTCCATCTCCAGCCCACTCCTTCTCCCTGCTCCCTGGCTTCATCCTGGCCAGCCCTGCCCCAAGCTACAAAATCCCCCCCATATCAAAACTCCAATTCCATTGTCAATGTGGCTGCAAAGCAGTCTGATGGAAGCCGGTTTCTGAAGGCAGGGACTTGTTATCCCATGTGGTCTTTCGGAACTGGAAATCCTGAACTGGTATTCACTTCTGAGTGTGCTCCCCTCCCCCAGTCCATTGGCCTGTTTCAGCCTTTTCTGATTGCCCCAGCCCCAGCCCATTGGTCTGTTTCAATGGCTTCCACAATTGTCCTTTTGACTTCTGATTTATCTCCCCACCTTTGCCTCCTGGAGAGCCTTTAAACTGGCTTCGGGCCATCCTTTCCAGTTTTCTTTCTGGAGACTGGCCCACAGAAGCGCTGTGTCCACCTCTCTGCAAAGGCCCCCGCTGCACCTTCCCCCTGGCCCTGCTGGAAGGACTGACGGGGGAAGAGGCCGTTTCTGCGGCCTTTGCAGAAAGTCAGACACCGAGGTCCTGTCGCGCAGGTCAGAAGCCCCTTCCTCGCGCTAAGGGTATTTTGTGAGTGTGCTTGTGTCCGTTAACAGAAACTGGAAAACCTCTCTGCCCCTTCACGCTTCCGCTGAACCACTTCTTCCTCCCTCCCCTCAGAAGCTCCGTTAAGCACCCAGGATTTGGAAGGTCTGTTTCTGTGGTCGCCATCGACTGTACTATAGAGATTCACTCCCAGTGAACTCCCATCACCCCAAGAAGTGAACCACAGACCCCAAATAGATGTCATTGATTGAATCTAGAGGACCTTGTAGATTGTCCTAGACTCACCCACCCACCTCATCCCTACTCCACCCCATGGCGGCCAGATGGAATCCCAGAGTGGTATGCGGGGGTTAGATGCGCGTGCTTACTGAGAGGTCCCATAGGGCGGCCACCCAGAGGGACCGGTGATCTTAGGGGCTGTCCTTCCAATTAAACTCACAGGCCAGAGCAGGCGATTGTAAATACTGAAGAAGCATGGCTACGCTTGAATTACGGTATGGGGGAAGAGTCTGGGCTATACCGTGGCCTGTCTTGGAAGAAGCAGGGCCAGAGGTAAGGATCGTGAGGCTCTGCTTGTCCTGGACTCTGTTGTCAGGAGAGACCAGAGCCTGACGGACGCCGGCCATGGGAAAGCGATGGGTTGACTCAGTGGCTGTATCAATGGGCGGGTGCAGGACCAGGTGGAGTTGTAGAGGCTCTGTGAGCCACAACCAACCCGGCGACCCCAGCAACCCCAGGACAGGGTGGAATTGCCCCATGGGGTGTGATGACCAAAATCCTTCTGGGAGCAGAGCTGCAGGGTGGAGTCTATCATGACCACCTTTCCCCCTTCAGTTAGCAGCCAGACACTGCAGATTGTTCCGCCAAAACCGGTTATGAGAAGAGTTTGGGCTTAGGAATCAACCCCCAACTCCGAGAGCCAGCCAGCAGTTACGGAGCCAATTCAGACCCAGAGTGGGCCCTCCAGCCTCAGGCCCTTCACTCAGCCTTTGGATGGGTGGCCCAGCTCGACAGTAGCTTCGAGTCCATCCAGAGGTGCCTCCAAAGAAATGCCTGGACATCTGTTCTGAAAAGACAGCCACGGAAAACCATAGGGAGCTTCGTTTGACTAGCTGGTCCATCAAGGCAGAATGAACCTGACAGCAACTAGTGTTTGGGGGTTTTCTGCAGTACAGTGGGGGTAGAGGGGCCATGCAGGGGTTTGGTGTGGGGGATGAAAAGGGGATAAGATTCTCGTAAATCTTTTCATCACGCAGCCTCATACAGATCGTTGTTGTGTTCCCAGCCCTGGGAGAAGAACGTGGGAATGAATACGGCGTCCCTAGTCCCTTTCCTTCCAGGAGATGAAGGCCGACCCGGAGCTTCGAGCTGAGCGCCCTTGGGAGATCCTTTAGGTTTCCAAGGGGACAGTGGGGGGAGGCTTCCCCTTTCATGCTAGTCCTGATGACAATCACCAGCACCACGGGCCTGCCACGTCCCAGGCTGGTGCGAAGTCCCTCCTTTCAAATCCCAGCAGCCCTGAGAAGGAACACAGTCACCTGTGTCCTGCTGGACTGCTCCCCTCAGTGCTCAGGAATGGTGGTAGAGGCAGGATTCACTCCTGAATCTCAAGCTGCCACCCACCCAGGGGAATTAGTTCACCATAACCTGGAGCCCTGAAACTAACAGATGGGGCACCCCAACCTCTCCTGAGACTGTACTGACTATGGACCTGAAGGGAAAGGCAATTTTCCAGCCACACCCAGCTCCTCAAAGCCCATCCTTGGGTGGGGACCGGGGAAAGGTGGCCAGTCAAGGACTTCCACTCGCCTCCTCCAGACACATCGGCCTGAAACTAAAGGAAGGCCGACCCAGCTGTTTTAGACCTAGTGGCCTCTTAGCAGAAACGTGACAGCATGCGTTATGATGTGTGCCCTAGGGGTTGGTTGGTTTGGCTGCAGGCTGTCCTTACACACCCACACCCCCTGTTTGCCGTGCACACTGCCCTCCTAGTTGAGTCACCCCGTGAGGTCGGCTGCACTGAGGGAGGGCTGTGCTAGGCAAGACTGACCCTAACCCTCTTGAGTGTGCAGGGCGGTCAGGCCGTACAGGGTCATGGGCCCTTGGCCAGTGTGAGGAGTCGAGGTGAGGATGGCTGGGGAGACCCTCCCCGGGAGGGCCAGGCATGCAGCTCGTAGTCGATTCCCATGGAGTCAAGAAGGCTTCCGGGGAAACGTGCGGTGCTGCGGACATTGTGTTGAAGGTGACCTGAAGTATTCGGACCAAAGCAGAAAGCCACACTCACTGCCATCGAGTTGGTGCCACTCCTCGTGACCCTGCAGGACAGGGTCGAACTGCCTCTGTGGGTTTGAGCTGCTCAAAACCGTGGAGCTGCTGCTGGTTTCGACCGTTGACCGCTCCATGAGCAGCCCACGTGTCATCCATCAGTGCGCCACCAGGGCTCCTCCATGGGGGTGTTTCCCTGGGTGGGGCATCTGGTCAGCACAGTTGGCTGTGCGCCAAGAGGTCGGTTGGGAGTTCGAGTCCTCTCAGAGGCACCTTGGAAGAAAAGTCTGGGCAGCCTGACTTGGGGAGGTACCAGCGATGAGAAAGTCCAGGGAGCAGAGTCCTTGGGGCACATGGGGATTGCAAGAACTTCAGTGTACGCAGTGGACCGTTTGTTTTTTTTTGGTGTGTGTGTGTGTGTGTGTGTGTGTGTGTGTGTGTGTGTGTGAATGGTTCCCAGATGTAGGATTTCCACATGTCATGTGGATGACCCGCCGCCCGATCAGAGCTGAAATGAACCATCTGTGGCATTTGCTTTCTGACCACTGCTTGAAACCAGGGATTCCCTTTCTGCTTTACATTCGAGGAAAGAGGTTCAGATATCACACAAGTATTACTGACACCCACCCCACAGAAAATAATTATTCCAGGGATTCTGAGAGCCCGTGTAATTAGTCCAATTAATCTCTGGCAATGAATTATTCTGTCCGATAATCATCTTCGGAAGCAAAGGATCCATTAGCATCTATGGCTGACAGCAGGGAGTCAAATGTCCCTTTATCTTGCTTCCTTGTCCCTGAAGTAGAAGGATAGAATTGGCTCTCACAGTGATACATTTTGTCTCCATTAAGAAGGAGGCGGGTTAGGGGCCAGCAGAGGCTGGAACCTGGACTGTGGATAGACTGGCCTGTTCCCCCCTGACCTTGCAGGTAAGGCCTCCCTTAATCTAGTAGGAACCTGGCCAGAATCACATCTGAGCTTTGTGATTGTTAACAGACTCAGCAGGCTGCCCTCATGGATTCCGTATCAGACTCCTGGCATGGCCATACGCAGGCATTGCAAAGGAGCTGGCTCACAACAGCCCAGAAGCCCCCAATCAAGGTGTCGGTGACATCATCCAGCACAGGGCTCTTTATCCTAGTCCTCGCTCTACTAGGAATGGCACTGTAGCCGGCGCGGGTTAGGGAGGGCTGTAACCTCAAAGTCAGCAGTTGGAAACCAACAGCAGCACCTCGGGAGAAAGACAAGCTCCTGCCTCAGAAAGTCACAGGGGCAGGTCTCCCCTGTCCTACAGAGTTGTTCATGAGTCGGCATTGACTCCATGGCAAGGTGTTTGGGTTTGCTGAGGCCTCTGTAAACCTGGGGGAAGGAAGGCCTGGTCGTGCCCTCAAGGAAGTTAAACTTAAGAGACAGGGAGCAGAGAGAGAGAGAGAGAGAGAGAGAGAGAAAATATGCTGTGAAGTGGAAAGGAGTTGCAGGAACTCCAGACTTTCTCTTGCCGGAGATGCTGGGTGAACTCTGCAAAGTATTGTCCTAAGACAATCTTGAAACCTTAAACTAAAATTACCCTCTGTGGTCTCTAAACCAAACCAAACCTCACTGCCATTAACTGGATTCCAACTCAGAAGGACCCTCGCTCTTCTGTACAAGGACAGACAGCCTCATCTTTCCTCCGAGGCCGGTGCGTTTGGCCCACAGACTGTGTATTCATAGCCCAGTGCCTAACCCTCGGTGCCACCAGGGTTCCTTAAACCAAGAAACCCCCCTCCTCCCCCAAAGAAAACAAAAACAACTGGCGTGGCATCAAGACCAATTCATAATGACCTCTATGCAGGGTTTCTTAAAGGGAGCAGACGCCTCATCTGCCTCCCAGGGAATGGCTGGTGGTTTTGAACCACTTACGTTCCCCTTAGCAATCTTATCCAGGATTCCAAGTGGAAGTGGGTAGGAAAAGCAACAACAACAACATTTACTGCTTTCAAATCGCTCTGACTCACATGACCCTACAGGACAGACTAGAACGTTCCCTTTGGATTTCCAAAACGTCAAGTCTTCAAGGAGTAGAAGGCCTTCTCTTTGTCCTCAGAGAGGCTGTCGGTTTTGAACTGCTGGCCTTGCAGTTAGTCGCCCAGCGCGTAGCCCACGATGCCTGCAGGGCTGCTTCCAGATGGGTTAGTGGGCTCTTGCTCTAGTTCTGTCTTGGGAGTGGGGGTGGGGTGGGGAAGGGATGGTTCATCAAACCTCCAATCGACTGATCATAACCCTTCCTCCTGCTAAGCCTGCCCCTGACCTCAGACCATTTCTCAACGTAGCCCTCTAAGAAGTTACTAGCACTCATGGGGAGTTGGAATACCACCTGGGACCCGTTTCCCCTCCCTGAGCAGATGTTAGAATTGAGCGATGACCTCCTGCTTGAAGGACGCTCTAGGTCAGTGGTCCTCAACCTTCCTCACACTGCGACCCTTTCAGCCAGCTCCATGTGGTGGTGACCCCCAACCATAATATGATTTTCGTTGCTACTTCATCCCTGTCATTTTGCAACTGGTATAAATCAGGGAACCCCTGTGAAAGGGTGGTTTGGCCCTCAAAGAGGTCTTGGCCCACAGGTTGAAAACCTCTGTTCCAGGTGATGCCAGGGGTCAGGGAACTCAAAATCAGCAGTTCGAGTCCCTCCAGAGGCTCCTTGGAAGGCCTGGTGACTTACTTCTGCAGGCAGCCCCTGCAGCCCTTACGGAGCACAGTACCCCCCGTGACCCACACGAAGGTCATTGTGAGCCGAAGTCGGGGCCCACAGCAGCTGGTAATTCAACTGCAAAAGGGCTGGGGCACCAGTCGGGCTCTTATTTCTTTAAAACTAATTATAAAATTATAGTGGCGCACAACATCTGCCAGTTCAGCGTTTTCACGTGGGCAGCTTTTAATGACCTCGCTGCTTGTGCGTCACCGTGCCCGACAGTGTTGACAGCTTCTCATCACCATAAGCAGAACCTCGGGGGCCACTCTCAGCCTGTGTGTTGTTTCTCACTTGGTCCCGGATCCTGTCCCCTTCCCCAAGGAGCCCACCCTAATCCTTCCTGACCCAGGGGTTGCTGGGTGCCTGAGTCCCCCTGCTCTGGGGCCTGTTCATCATTTCCTCACTGTCCACAGACAATGAGTGAGGCTGTGTTAGAGCCCTGGACACAGCAGGGCACCGCCCTGAGTGTTGGCCTTCAGGGCCCAGAGGAAAGTAAGTCTCTTAAAAGCTGGCTGGCTCCGTGGGGCCCCTTTGGGGGAGAGGATCGGCTGTGTGTTAGCTGGTGGCAGGGTGGAGCGATAGATTGAACCAGCTTTTATGAATGGGTGGTGAGTTTTGTTTGGTTTTGGTTTTGGGGGCATCACTGCCCTCCGGTGGTGGGAGTAGGAGGCCCGGCCTTGCTGCTGGATTTGAACCTCCATCCCAGTGGGCCGCAGTCCCGCGCACAACCACTACGCCACCGGGGCTCAGCCCCGGGTGGTGAGTTTTACTGTCGGTTTTTTCCCAATGTGTGTTAAAGAGTTGTACGTCCAGTAAAGTGTACAGTGTATCAGTCTGCCTGCCCAGGGAAAACCACTGCAGCGCCCTGTGCTTGGAGCTTGTAATGGCCCAGAAAAAGCTGACACTCTCAGAGGGAGTTCCTGATCTCCTTCAGGAAGGAGTGTAACTGGTGTCTGGAGAGCCATTGCCCTCTGATTTGTGGCTGACGAGGGAGTGCCCCGGCTGAGATGTCAGGAGGAAAACGAAGGCTATTGGGCGGCCAGGTGTTCTCGGGGCACGGCCTTGACTCTGGGCCAGAGGCAGGGCCCTGGTGGTGCAGTGGTTAAAGCACCTGACTGCTAAGCAGCCTCCAATCCACCGATTTACCCCACTCGTGAAACAGGAGGCGGTCCCTGTCCGTCAAGCCGTTAGCCTTGGGAGCCCCCAGGGGTGGCTTGATTCATCCTGTTGCCACCCTTCACAACATATCACATTCCCCCCCCCCCCCCCGCCACAGTTAGAACTGTCACCATGACGATAGATGGGAGGCAGAACAGAGTCAGTGGGAGCGGTCCCTGTGCTCCGCAGCTTGAACCCCCAGTGATCCACTTACATCCTTGCCAGCCATGGACAACCCCGGAGAGCAGCCCCGAGGCAGAGTCCACGACACTGGACACTGTGACTTGCAAGAACAGAGTGGGCCCTTGCCTTTGTGGGAAATGGCAGGGATTGTAGCGGCTGCGATGTGAAAGACACCAGGCCAGAAGGAGTGCCCCCTGGGGAAGTGGCCAGGGCGGAATTCTATGGATGTCTGCTGTGTGTGTGTGTCAGTGCTATGAGGAGAGGGGAGGCCAGCAGCTGGCAAAGGGGAGGTGCAAGTCTACTTCCCTGGCCCAGAGTGACGCCATCGAGGGTCTCTAAGTCTGGTACATCTTTACACGAGCGGACAGACTCATCATCTCTCCCACCAAGGGCCAGGAGGGTCGTTATCCTGCTACACCATCAGGCTTCACAATTGTCTACGGCTTGCCGACATCTTCCCTCTGTCCTCTCATGCCAGGGGCTGCCCTGCCGCTGTGACTCCCAGCCCGAGTGGCCGGAAGCTGGGCAGGGCAGTGGGATGGAGGGGAGACCATGTGACTCACTATATATCAGGCGTGGGTTTGCTCCACGGGCCTTTCTTGAAGAGTCCCTGCATAGTGTAGAGGGCTAGCACACTAAGCTGTTCTCCAAAGGGCTGAAAGTTCAAGGTCACCTAGAGCAGGGGTTCTCAACCTTCCGTATGCCTTTCAGACAGTTCCTCATGTTGTGGTGATCCCTTCATAACTGTCATTTTGCTCCTGTTACCAGTTGGCCGACCCCTGTGAAAGGGTTGTTCAACCCCCAAAGGGGTCATGACCCACAGGTTGAGAACCACTGCCCCAGCAGCATCTCCCCTGGAAGGCCTGGTGGTTATTTCTGCAAGAGCAGCCGCTGGGAAACCCGTGCCACCCAGCTCTGCCCTGATGCACACGGGGTCTCCTGAGTCAGAAGGGACTCCACAGCCTGGGGAGTGACCCCATCGCTGACACTGCCCCAAGCACCGCCACCTCCCCCCATATCTCCCTCTGAGGCGGATGGAGGAGCAGTGGGCAGCGCGTGTTACAGCAGGGCATCAGGGGTCCGTCACAGGCTCCAACAGAGATCCTGAGAGAGGAGTTGTGATGTCCAGCCACTGAGAGCTGCCGGAAGGATGAGGCCTCTCTTCCTGGGGACTGTCCAGTGCGGAGGACCTGGGCTGAGGCTGAGCACTGTGTCCCAGCCTCTGTGTTCTCCTGGGCCGAGAGCTGACTCGACTTGCCTTGCGCCTGACTCCACTGGGAAGTGAACCCCGCGTGGCAAAGGAGGGTCTTTGGAGGAGGAACAACTTGACTGGCCTTTGAAAGGAAAGGTGACCTGGAGTGTTAGGAGGATGGAGGGAGCCAGGGTGCAGGCATCCTGTGGAGGGGGATTGGGGGGGAGAACACGGGAGTGGGGGTGGAGAGGGAGGCAGTGAGACCCTTCCTAGGACAGAGGGAAGATCCAGGCAAACCAGGAGCCCTGGTGGCTTAGTGGGTTAACAGCCCTTGGTGGGAGAGATGAGTCTGTCTGTCTGCTCCTGTCAAAATGTCCAGTCTTACTGACCCTCCAGAGGGTCACCGACAGCAGGCCTGGTGTTTAGTCTTTACGTGAAATCCAGCCCAAACAGTATTTTTGGTGCTGGTTGGGGAGGGCCCAGAATGCCAGGCCAAGGACATGTGTGTCCTTAGTGGGGTGTGATGCATGTTGCAGAGAGGCCCCCAGCCCAGTGGGCTTGTCTGAAGCCATCGGGGCTGTCCCCTCACCTCCATCCCCCTAGCCTCCATCCCCCTGCGTCCTCTTTTTTTTTGTTTTTTTTTTGGGGGGGGGGCATCACTGCCCTCTGGTGGGGGGAGTAGGAGACCCAGCCTTTGCTCCGTGGAGCTGGAATCGAACCTCCATCCCAGTGGACCGCAGTCCCGCGCACAACCACTACGCCACCGGGGCTCAGCCGGCTGCGTCCTCTTGTATGAAATTCTCTCCCCAGGGTGTGTCCCCTGGGTTGACTTCTGGTGGGGGAGGGGACACGCAGACATCAATATAGTCTAGACTCTGCTCACCCCCGTCCTCACCGTTCTCATGGCAACCTTCCTGTCTGTGCTGAGCAGAGAGGGCAGGGGGCTGGATTCTCGCTCTGCAGGAGGTGCAGGCCTCCACTGAAGGTGTCATTGGGGACCCCCAAGGTGGAGGGGTAGAGTGGGGGGACTGGGAACACTGGACAGGCCCCTTGGAGGGCCAGGCCCTGCTCTTTGTTCTCAAAAGGAGAGAGACACATTGCTGACTGAGCAGGACCCGGGACGGGCAGCTGCTTTCCTGTCCCACCTTCTGGGCCAGGGTATCCCCTCTGCGTCCTCGGACTTATTAAAGATAGATGACCCCAGGGAGGGAGTGGGCAAGGGTCACCAGCTGCTGGAGCTCTTTCCCAGGGATGGGCTAAGATCATTTACAGGGTAGTGACTGCTAGACCCCCAGTGCTAGCTCTGGAGGCAGGAAGGGTGTGGGTGGACGACAGCTCGTCCCAAGGAGACGTGAGCCTGGAGAGCCACCAGGGGCCGGGTGGATGGGCTCTGCTAGGCTAGTTTTTCATGGAGATTCTGCACAGGGCGAGAGACACCAGGATAGGTGGTGGGCTTGGACTTTATGAAGCTGGCCTCCAGTCATTGGCCCACTGCTTGGTGGCTGAGTTCTCATCTGCTGGGCCCCGGGACTCCTTCCTCTGTCGGAATGAAGCCTCATGCGGTGGGGGGCACTCCAAGAGCCCCAGCCACCTTTGGTCCCGCCTAGGCCCTAACCCATTGCATCCTATTCCCAAGCCTCCTTGTGATTTAAAACACATCCGTTGCCTTCAATGAAGTCTGACTCACAGTGACCCTGGAGGACAGAGTAAAACTGTTGTTGTGGGTTTCTCAGACTCCAACTCTAGGAGAGGGGAAAGCCTCCTTTCTCTTGCAGAACAGCTGCTGGTTTTGAACTGCTCTCCCAGCAGTTAGCAGTTCCACTTGCAACCCATTACACCACCGGGGCTCCCTTGATAGAGGCTTGAAACCCTCCAGAGACACCTCTATGCTGCCTCCATCAGCCACTGGCTCACCAGTCCAGAACAGGAGCCAGGGAGTAGGGATTGGGGAGGTAGGGATGGGGAGGTTCCTGGAGAAGGAGGCTGGGCACACCAGCCGTGTTCCCTCCCCTCCTCGCTGGTGTCTAGGTGTCTTCCCCATTCTCAGGAGCGCAGGACTGGGTGGCTTCTTTTTCTCACAAGGAGAAACTGAGGCCTGGAGAGGCCTGGAGATGGCGCGGGGGTCTCCGTGTCCAGCCTGGGGCTCGAGCTGGGAAGGCATTTGCCTTCCAACTGTGGGGATCCCCGAGGCTCCTGCCATGAGAGGCCAGCTAGTGGGGGCAGATGGGCTGGGCGTGGAGGGAGAGGCCGAGTCTGGGAACGGCAGAGGAGGTGCAGTTCCGCGTTGGGCTGCAGCCGGTTCCCAGGCTCCCCGGCCTGGAATTGGACGGAAGAGGAAAATTCCGGTCGACCTGATTAGGCAGCGGAGCGCGGCCATGGGTGTCGGCCAGCCTCTGCACAACCTGCCTGCCAGACCCTCCAGGAAGGTTCTTCCGAGGCCAGGAGCTCTGCGGGTTCCAGAGCGGGGACACAGCCCGGCTCCTTCGAGGAAGTGTCGGACAGGAGAGGTGACTGCCACCGGGCCTGTGCTGGCCGACACTGCCGCAGGCACCCCGCCAGCAGTCGTGTGGCTCATTCATTCCAGGGAGAGGAGGGCGAACCTCTCCCTGTCTGTCACCTGTGGGACAGGATATGGTCTCTGTTGTCAGGTCCTAGTTCCTTTGGGGGGAATCGCCAACTTCGGAGTTCAGTTCCACAAGCGGTGTGACCTCGGGGGGTGCAGTGACCTCTCTGAGCCAGTCTGTATCAGGGTGGTGTAGTGGTAACGTTGGTCTGCGATCCACAGGGCCCCCCAGTTCAAAGCCACCAGCCACTCTGTGGTAGAGAGATGAGGCTTTCTGCTCCCGTCAAGATTGACTGCCTTGCAAATCCACAAGGGCAATTCTGCCCCGGGCTTTCGGGTAGCTAGTGTGGACTCCATGGCAGAGTGAGACGTCGTAACCCCCCGGGGTGGCGGTGTTAAAAGGGCAGGATGTGTATCGGTGTCCAGCTCCAGGATCAGCACCTGGTCCACCTTCCATCAATACATCTCCTTTCTTTCCTTTCTCTTTTTTCCCAGGGGATGCTGTCTGCTCCACAGTGTCCCTTCAGCAAAGCTCAGAGCCCCTGGTTGGTGTGTGGGGTTAGTGGGCCTAACTGCTAACTCAGTGGCCCGCAGGTCACATCTTCCTGGAGGTGCCTTGGAAGAAAGGCCTGGCAATCCACTCCCGACAAACCGGCAGCTGAGAACCCTAAGCATTCCGCTGCGCCCCACAGTTTTGCTCCTAGAACCTCCGGGAGTCGGTGTTACCCGGTTTTTAACAAACTTTTATTTTCACGGTCACTTTGACTTCTTGATTGGAAGTTGGCCTTAAAGCTAGCTGAGTGGGCAGTGGGACCATGCTGGAGGTGGAAAGGTGGTGTCAGTAGCAGATGGGCTAAGCCCCGGGGCCCCCAGGGGGCTCTTTACAGAAACTTGAATCCTCCAGAGAGCCCACAGGCAGGCCAAGGGCAGCTCTGTGTCGTGAAGGCAGATGCAGCCTGAGGGAAGCTGGAGGGGAGCGGGGGACAGTCCTGCATCCTCACATCCTGCCCCAGCCTTCTCCCCCAGAGTACTGCTAAAAGCCCGGACTCCACCCACCGCTCCTGAGATCGCTGGCTGGGCCCCTTGCTCCAGCTAGCCTGCCCCCTTGCTGTTAAAGGACCGGAGGACTCCTGCAGTCCAGACTTTTAAATGCTGGGGTCATACATCTAACGTAAAAGCTGCTGTGTTAATCACTTTTTAGTCCATGGATTATACTCCTGATGTCATTTCCAACATGGTCTCACCTCGGAGTACTGACCACCTGTCGTCCTGCCCCAGTCCCTGTCCCTTTGGCCTCTGTGCACCTGCCTGTTGTGGAGATTGCATGGGCACAGCAGGCATCCTCTGGTGCCTGGCGTTCCCCGGCGGGGTGCTTCCTGTTCCGTGCTGCGGCCTGCAGCAGGCCTCAGTTTCTGCTCCAGTGTCAGCTGATGGCACGTATGGACCACGTGTTGGGCGCCCATTCGTCTGTGGATGGACACTTGGGTGGTTTCTACCTTCTGGATCTTGCGATCCGTGTGGCAGTCAGCATGGATCTGGAACTATGGATGGCTCAGGGTGTTTGAAAACAATGTGAACGTGCTGTTGTGACTTGGCTGTGGGCTCCGAGCGGGCAGGGCGCGCCCAGGCCTGGATACACCCAGACCCTCCACAGCAGTGATGGTAAGATGCCACCCGCAGGTTCTGGAGTGACTCACACTTCAGAGGCAGTGAGGGTCTATCTCTCTGCTTTGACCCCTTGCTGAAGTGCAGCCACTTCCAGGGGAGCCAGGTGGGAGGCGGGTCTACCTGGGAGAAGGTGGGAAGGTGAGCGAGGGGCTGCAGCTGGGGAGTTGACCTGGGAGCAGATGGGGTGATGAGGGCCAGGCCTGTCCCCATGCCAGGGTGGCATCTGCAGGGACAGTGTCGCTTGCCACATGGTCACTCACAGAGGCTGGGAAAGGAGGTGCTCTCAAGGACCTGCAGACAGGGATGTCTGAGAGTCTGCTGGACACGAGGCTGATAGGTGTGGTGTGGGTGGAGCAGGACAAAAGCACCCAGAGTTAAATGTGTGTTTGGCAAAGCGCTGGCTGACCCACTCGGGGACTCTTTAGGGCCCAGGACCCTCAAGAGAGGCCTGTTTGTAAAGTGGTCCTGCCGGTCATGGAAGTTCAGGCTTGTAGAGAAAGTACGTGGTGAACCCAAGCAGTGCTGTCCAGCAGACCCTCCTGAGCCAGGACACAAGGTCTGCACCTGAGCGACGGCAGACTGGAGCCGGAGTGCCCATCACCGCCGCCCCTATCGGTGACTCCAATGCCCATGACCTCACCTGGGGATTCCAGGATCTCCAGTGGAGCAGAAAGCCGTGTGTGTGTGTGTGTGTGTGTGTGTGTGTGTGTGTGTGTGTAAGAAAGAACTTTATATACAAGAGCAATTGTACATTGAGAGACATCCCAGCCAGTCCAGATCAAGTCCACAAGTCCGATATTAGCCCACGTGTCCAAGACTAGTTCATAGATTCCTCTTTGGACTCACACAGCCTTGCAATGATAGTGAACGCAGGAAGGCCTCAGGGCAATGGGTGGGAAGGCTTGTGGGTCTAGTGATGGCAGAAGCGTCTCAGAGCTGGTGTGGGCCTCCACGTCAGTCTCATCTTCCAGACGAGCCAGTGCCTGATCCACAGCACCAGACGTCTGAACATCTCCGCTTCCTGAGATTAGAGAGAGGCTCCGTGCCTGGGACAGGCCAGTCTAAATGAGGTAGCTGTAGTGTCCACAGACAATGACAAGTGCTGACACGGGTGTGGAGCTGCCCTCAGTCCTCTGCTGATGAGGTGCCTCTCCATGGGGAAGTAGCTGGGCGATCCCTAACACGTTGACCAGAGATTTGCCAGGAGACGGAGCTGCGCGGCTGCTACCATAGACTCACAGCTAATGAAAATGCATCCCCTTGTGAACACGGACACACAGGTGTGCTCAAGGTAGTTTTATCAGGCTATTCAGAATAACCCAAAATAGACCCTCAAAAATTGCTGGCCTGTGAATGAGCAGTGGATGAGAACCTCAAAGATCTGTTAGCCGATGAATGAGCAGTGGATGAGCACGACACCCACCTACACAGTGGGCTTCCAGAAGAGTGGGATGCTGAGACAGGCCATGGCCTGAGCGGAAGAAACCAGATATCCCAGATAGGTAAACCTGCCGAGGTAGACAGGAGACAGGTGGGCGCCCTGAGTTAGGAGAGGGAATAGTCAGAAGTGACTGCAGATAGCTTTGGGGCATTGTATCTGGCTGTGGTGAGAGTGCCCTGGGATTGGGTGGTGTGATGAACATATATAGATGGCTGCCACGTGGATCACCACAGCGCTAAAGCCAGACGATCTGGTGTCCACTCGGTCTGCTTTGCCACACCCCACAGCGTGAGTCTCTGGACTTGGAGTTAACCAGCTGTAAAATGGGCAGTCACTGGACTGGCTCAGTGGGTTGTCCTGGGGACCAGATGGATGGCTCTGTGGAGTGGTGCTGGGTAGACACTGTAGAGTATTCTTATTACTAAACAGGGCTCGTTCCAGGACCAGACATTTCCCCCAGGGCCCCTTTCAATTGCCACCCACACCTGGGCCCAGCGCCCTCCACTCCCCTGATCCCTCCTGGTGCCTACAGATGGTTCTCCCTGCGGTGTGTACCGTTGCTATAACAACCACTAGCAGCAGCCCCGATTCCGTGGGAGCAGGGTACCACAGGGAGGGTCTGAACAGCCTAAAGACAGGAAACATCTCCAGAAAGCCCTCTCACAGATCTGGAGATGAGTTATGTATGTCCTTGGGGTTCTTAGACATGAGCAAACCCTAAAACCAAGCCCGCTGCCGACAAGCCCATCCTGCCTCTGGTGATCCTTACGACAGTCGAGCTGCCCCGTGGATGATCCGTAGAGCAGCCCTCAGCTTCCAACTCTCGACCCTTGGATTGTTGGCCGACCACTTAACCACCGCACCACCAGGGCTCTTTCTCAGCGGCAGGCAGACAGCCTGAGTTCCACCCGCCAGAGTCCTGGCTTCCAAGCTGTCTTAGAGTCTAAAGGACTAAATGTTCCAGAATCTTCCCTGACCCAGTAAGCTGACATCCAGAGGGACGTAGGGTTGGGGGGGGAGAAAGCGAGGCTCTCCGCTCCCGTCAGGAGCTCTCAGAAACCCACAGGTCTGCTCTGTCCCCTGGGGTCGCACTGAAGCGACATCGACTCGAGGGACTGTAGGGGCGCACCCTCAACCCTTGCAAACGGCCCTCCAGGCCGGCCCTGACAGGGGTCGGAGGAACTTGAAGCTAGAGGGTAAGGACTAGCCAGGCAGGTTCTCCCGGCTGTGCTCTGGAGTGCCCATGCATGCTCCCCAAGTTCCAGTCCAAAGGCTAGACCTCAGTTGGTCACAATGTGGAACTGCCCAGTACCAAAGCTAAGCCTTGGCACAGCCAGCCCTCGGGTTGGGCTGGTGGGTGGGAGGGGAAGTGACTCCTCTTACCAGGCAGGCTGTTTCCTCGAGAGCTTTCCAGGGAGCAGAGCCAGAGAGACTGCCAGCGTGTGGACTTGAACCCAATCCACTCCCTGCCAGGCCTAGGAGGATGGCTGAGTTGAACCCCAGAGTCCAAGAGCCTTCCTTCTTCGTTCATGGCTAATTCCAGGAAGCCTGGCCCTGCTCTGTCTCCCCAGAAACAGAAAAGGAGGGAAGAAGCTCCTTCCTGCCACCCCATGTATCGGAGCAGAATTGTGGTCCATGGGGCCGGTTTTTCACAGACAGCCAAGCCTTTTTTCTCCGGAGCCCTGGTGGGATTGTGGTAGCACACAGGGCCGCTCCCCACCACGTCAGCAGTTAGAAACCACAAGTGGCTCCGAGGGAGAAGGACCCAGCTTTAAAAAAAACTCCAGTCAAGATGCTCCCGCCTGGGAAGCTCACGGGGGCAGTCCTGGCCTGTCCTCGAAGCTCTCTGAGCTGCGAAGAAGGGCTGTGTCATTTGTGCCGTCTGGACTCTCCCCAGGCTGGGCACTGAGGCTGCCCGCGCTGGTGTGCAGAGCCTGGGGGGAAAGAGACCGAGCAAAATGCAGAGAGAAGCCAGATCATCTCCGGGTGGTGGCTCCCAGGCGTGGCAAGGAGACAGCGGCCCGCTGCCAGTCTGCAGCACTGCGGCATCGCCCGGCCCCCGGTGCTGGAGCAGCAGCGACCCCTCGTGGCCCAGCTCAGCAAGTGCAGAGACCCCTGGCTGGGTGGGAGGGAGGCTGAGAGGATGGATGCTAAGACAGAGGCAGCTTCTCTGCTCTGAAGCTTGGAGGTGTTAGGGTGAGCGTTCCCCAGAGAGCAGACTTGTGCCCCGGGAGATTCGTTCTGAAGCCCAGGGGCCCTTCCCAGCAGCCCACCAAAACCCAAACCAAACTCACTGTCAGAGTTGTGACCCCATGGGACAGGGCACAACTAACTGCCCCCTGTGGGTTTCTGAGGTCTGTAGCTCTTTGCAGGAGGAGGGAGTGGCCTCTTTCTCTCAAGAAACAGCTGGTGGATTCAAACTTCAGACCTTGTGGTTCACAGCCCTACCGAACCCACTATGCCATCAGGCCTCCCTCTTCCCCCTTCCCCTTCCAACAGCCCTATGTCTGAGCCTGGTTTGTTTGGGGATGCCCTGTTGTGCTGAATTTGTCACAATGGGACCTCTGTGGGGATGTGAAGGAGGCAGGTTTCGGAGCCTCATTGTCTAACCTGATGTATGTATTTATCTGTGGGAGGCAATCCCTAACACCTGCATTCTAACTCATTTCTGGGGGACAGGACACTTAGATCCGCCTCAGCTAACCACACAGCTTTAGAAAGAGGCCACCAAAGCTGACTACGTGTTCTCTGCGAGCCCTACCCTCCCTCTGTTTTCTCTTCACAGCAGTGTTTCTCAGCCTTCTTAAAGCCACGACCCTTTGATTACAGTTCCTCATGTGGTGGTGACCCCCAACCGTAAAATTATTTTTGTTGCTTCTTCATCACTGTAACCTTGATGCTGTTATGCATCGGGTGACCCCTGTGAAAGGGTCATTCGACCCTCAACCCACAGCTGGAGAACCACTGCTTTAGAGAAAGGGAGGCCCAGGATATGGATGTAGTTTATTTACCCAAGCTCTCATTGAATTAGAAAACAAAGTCAGAACTCCCTCTCTCCCAGGCGCACCCAGAAGTGAGAGAAGGAGTGCTAGGTGGAGACCCTTGATTGAGGGCAGGAGCTGGGGGTGATGGTGAGTGGAAAGCCAGCCATGCCTGGCAGTTCCACAAAAGAAATTTCCGGTGACCATGCATGCTTCTCTTTCTGGCCTCAGATCTGCTTCTGTTTTTTTGACTTTACTC
>PVJH01022293.1:0-36928 GCA_004026705.1 Nesogale talazaci | reverse complement strand
TTTCCCCATTGTTTAACTTCATCTGAATTCCTGTGGACTTGCATTTCTCTTTATGAGTGATACAGCTTGCTTCTCTTAACCTGATAATGCTAGTTTGTAACATTCCCTATTACACTGATAGTTTAATTGACAAATTAACTTGTTTTGGTTTGCCAGATAGTGGCACAAATGAGATTTTTCTTCATCTCTTTCAAGTTTGATGTCAGCACTGCAGAGGCAGGTTGATTGGATGCAGAATGGTTCTAATTTCAGAAAATCAATTTTATAACCAAGTGTTTAGAATGCATTAATTCGAATTTTCGTAGGTGCCATTATCTGGACTAGGCCATCATTTTTGTTTTCAGTCAACTTTTAACATTTTCAAACAAGCCTTCTGGGCTGAACCCCAGTGGCGTAGTGGTTGTGCGCGGGACTGCGGCCCACTAGGTTGGTGGTTCAAATCCAGCAGCAGCTCTCCAGGAGTAAGGGCTGGGCCTCCCACTCCCACCAGGGAGCAGTGATGCCCACGAAAAAGCAAAGAAAAAAACCACCCTAACCTTCTGTAGACTTACCCTTAAAACACTAGTGTATCGTTCTCTTGGCTATGAGTCCAATATTACACACTCCTTATGGTAGCACCAGGGCTTAAGCTGCCTCCGTGGAAGAAAGATGAATCTGTCTTCTCTCATAAAAACGTACAGTTCTGGAAACCGCAAAGAGCGGTCTGCTCTGCTTTGTCTGATTGGGTTGTTTTGAGTTGAAAATGACTTGCACGGGAGTTTGGGGGTTTGGGGGTTATGACGTGGAGGAAACGAAGCCAGCCATAGGCATACCGAACATGGAAGTGAAACATGTTGAGAATGACTTTTGAGTCACATTTTCTTAAACACTACAATGCTGTGAACTGGGAAGGGGCTTGCTTTAAGTTCATTTATATACGTCGTAATCTAGGAAAACACCCACCACCAACAAAACCTCCAGTTGCTGTAGAGTCAATTCTGACTCAAAGTGTTTCAAAGTCAAACTTTACTCTGCAATGTTTTAAATGATTATGATCTGTTGGGAAGAGGTGGTCAGGACTTTCTTTTGATCTGGTGGATCAAAGAAAGGGTAACTGATGACCCATTTGTTGGAATTTGCTTTTCTCTTCTGAACTCCTTCCTGATGGTGCAGTGGTTGTGCACTGGACTGCTTACTGCAAGGTCAGCAGTTCGAAGCCACCACCTGCTCTGAGGAAGAAAGATGGGGCTTTCTATTCCTGTAAAGCGTTAGAGTCTTAGAAACTCACAGGGGCAGGTCTACCCTGGTCTCTGGGATCCCAAAGAGTCAGGATATACTCAAGGGTTTTGAGTTGTTTAAGCTCCTTCTGGCACATACACTCATAGCATTTGGGTATCCATGTAGTTAGCCACCGAATACCACTTAGAGATAATTTATAAAGGGGGATTTTTTGAGGCACCTCATATATTTCTAGCCACCTGCACCCACTAGAATCTGGCCATATTGGCCACCGAAGGACTTGCCAAAGTGAAATGTTACAGTTTTCACAAAAACACTTTATTAATAAAGTTTTGCTATGATCATAAGGCTGTATCCGAATGTGATCTCCCAAAGACAAATCCTTACTTTTTCTTTAAGTTTCCTCTATGAAAAACTTTTCAGATACAAACTAATGAGTTGAGAAGGCCACATGATCCAGTGTAGCGTCTCTCAAATTTTAGTGACACTTCCAAGTACCTGGCAGGTTTTGTTGGCCCTCATCCTTGGAGTTTCTGATTCAGTAGGTTTCTGATTGTGTCAGTCTGGGTAGGCTAGAGGAACAAATTTCATAGACACACATATCAATATAAGGAAAAGGTTTATATATGAGAAATAGAACATTGAGAAAGCATCCCAATCCAGTCCAGTACAAAGTCATAAGTCTGATATTAACCCATATGTCCGATATCAGTCTATAAAGTCTTCCGACTCACAAAGCACAGGTCAGTGGGTGCAGAGTCCCGGTGCTGGCAGGGGTCTCCCCATAGCTCCTCACTTCTAGGGCTCAGGGTGCATCAACAACAGAAGCAACTCAGCGCTGACAGAGGTCTCCATGTGGCTGCCCCAGCTTCAGAGGTCTGGCTCCATGAGGGCAAAGCCGTGTGGTCTCTCCGCTGGCTCCTCCAGCTTCTCAGAGGCTGCCACCTTGTCTTGTCCTTGATTCATTGTCTCTGAGACTAACTCCCAACAACTGGGGGAGATAGCTTCTCATCTTCACGAGGGAAATATCACGAGATTTCCCAGGAGTCTCAGGTGAAAGCCTTGCCCACCTAGAGGCCTCATTGGCTACTCAATGACTCCAGATTAGCAGGCTAGACTCCACCCCTACATTTCAATCGTGAAATTAACATAAGCACATGACTGCCACACTGATGAAGCCTGAGAATCTGCAATTCTCACAGGAGAATTGACACAGTGGGCGCAACAAGGGGCTCAAAGAAGAGGCAGAGGCCTGGGGGATGCTTCGTTCTGTTGCACACAGTGTTTTCGTGTGTTGCAACCAACTCAATGACACCTAACAGCAGCAGCCACAACAACGCACACCAACACTTTCCCAGGTACTACTGAGGTGGTTGGTCCTGCAGCTCCTCTTGGTGAAACACTGGTGGTGAGAGAGGAATCCCTGGGTGGCACAAACCGTTGGCCATGGACATCTCACTGACCATTCCAAGGGGCATTGGACAAAAGACCTGGCAATCTGCTTCTGGAAGGTCACAGCTCTTACACACTCTGTGGAGGACACTTGTATTCTGCCAGGGGTCAGAGTCGACTGGATTCAGGACCCTGTCTAGACTTAGAAGGTCCGCTTACCAGTTTCTGTCTTCCTGAAAACTAGTTATGTGAAAATTCACAAGTGATCTGACTTTAATAAGACAACAAGAAGTCCCCCTTCCCTGAAGAAAACATCAGCCACAAAACATTGCCCAGCCCTCAGGTTGGCTCTCGCTCTAAACAATCCCATAGGACAGAGTAGAACTGCATCCCTGGATTTCGGGGACTGCAAACCTCTAGGAGAGCAGCAAGCCCCAACTTTCTTCATGGAGTGACCGGTAGGTTTGAACCCCTGATCTCGCAGTTAGTAATTCAATGACTAGCTCATAGAGTCGGTGGGTCTCCGATCTAACCTGAGATGACATGAATATTTTACACAAGCTTATCACTTCCGGTGGTTATTTCAAAAGGACAGTCTAGTTTTTAAGAGAGTTGTTCTCTCTCATCTCTCTTCCTCGTTTATTCCACCTCTCCTCGTTCCAATCTAATGTAACTGCTTGGAGTTTCCTGAAAACACTGTGCTCCTCTATGTTTCCTGGTGTTGAATGTGCCTGGAACCCTCTTTTCCCACTGCTTAATTCTGACTTCTTAGGGATCCTTTATGGGTCTTACTCTACCTCCACTTTCACCTCCCCTTGGCAGAAGGGACTATTCCTTTTAAAGTTTTCATATATTGCCCAACACATAATATTTGCATGCCATTTTAGGGTTCACTTTTTCAGCTGTTTCTTTTGGAGGAGGAGATGAGTCTTGATTATTTTTGTGTTTCTACTCCCCAGGGTTTTAGCACAAAAGTTTCATTCACTAAATGCTTATAGTACAAGATCAAATCCAAATAGGCATCTGCTTCTCTTGTACCTTGCAAGCTCTTAGATGAAAATCTCGGTCAGTTTTGATTCTCCGAGTTTTGGCAATTAATCTCTTTATCCAGAGCAGGAGGATTTCAATACAAGGTAAAGTGCATAAAGAGAGAGAAAGAGCATGTTAGAGCAACTTATGTGTCTTTTAGTCAAAGTATTTTCAGCTCTTAAGTTCAATGCTGGCTTTATATTTTTGCATTGTGTAGTGCTTACATTGGTTCTGAGTTTAATCATAATATTAAACATTGAAATCACAAGGATTTTTTTTACAATTTTTACAACCACCTATAAGATTTTATAGCTACACATATACAACAGAAAAAAAATACTGAGGCTTGACAAAAGAAGACCACACATTTAGCGATGAATCTGGGATTCACACTCATTAAATTCTTATATTACAAAATAATTCTTGAGACAGAGGAACCATTTTATCAATGAATTTGAGTTGCCAAATACATGTCAACCATCCAATACAATATTCAGAAAAGCCAGCTACAACAAGGTCTCGTGAATGCTTATCTGAGAAATAAAATGGAAACAAGTTGTCCAGAGTTGTCCTAGGAGAGAGTGACTTGGTGAGTCTTGGATAACATGTTACAGCTTCATGGTAGCAAAAGCAAACATACATATTATATGTCATTAGTCCTTGTTCATAGGCCCCTGGTTCTCCAAGACCAGACTTTGGGAACAGAATGGGTTTCCCCTCTGGATTTTGCAGGTATTTGCTTCCTTTGGTCTCAGTACTTGGCATAGTTCTGGATACTAAAAGCATACCCTAACAGGAAGGACTTCTCTTCCAGTCTCATTCTGGTTTACTTGCCCAGCTTCTTTTGTCTGACCACCAGACCTTAATACATTGAATCTAGGCTGCAGTTGTCATTTGTAAATTGGAGCTCAGCAGTTTGAAGCTACCTCCTGCTCCAAGAAAAAAGACTGTGTTTTCTCTTTCTGCAAAGAATGACAGTCTCAGAAAATCGCACGAGGCAGTTCTACCACTCCTACATGGTCTCTATGAATCAGCATAGACTCTTTGGCAGTGAGTTTGGTTTTAGTTTTGGAGGAGTTTATAATTATGTCCTAGTCTGGGCACCACCACCATTTCCCCACCACTAAAAGATGGCACGCAGGCAAGGATTTTGTTCAAGGAATTTATTTAAGAGGTGAGCACATGAAACAATCAGGTATCAAAGAACAAAAATCAAAATCAGTGGACCAATTGATTCCCAATATCGCTGAAGACAAATGGATATAGAGGCAAACAGAGTAGAAGAAACGATGGTGCCCAGCTACCAAATGATTGAATGCCTGAAGTCTCAAAGACTTGAAGATAATCGAGTCGCCATTCAGCCCAGAAACAGCAAAGCCCACATGGAAGAAGCACACCAGCACGCGTGATCAAGAGGGGCTGAAGGGCGCAGGTATCAAGCACCAAAGAACAAGAGTCACATCACTACAAAGGAGGGGGAGAGCAGGGTGGGGACCCAAGGCCCACTGGTGGGTAATTGGTCACTCCTTTACAGGGGAGTCACGGGGAGGAGACAGACCAGTCAAGGTACAGCCGGGCAGTGATGATGCATACAAGTTTCCTCTATTCCTGAAGCCTTCCTCCCCCTTCCCCCCAGCCATCATGGTCCCAACTCTACCTTACAAATCCAGATGGACTGGAGAAGGTACACTAATATAGAGGGGAGCTGGAGATATGGGGAAACCAAGATGGATGAGCCCCGTCAGGCCAGTGGTGAGATTGGAGATGCTGGAAGGGGAGAGAGAATGTGGGGTAGAGAGATGGAACCAACTGCAAGGATATACACATAAGCTCCAATTTGAAGGGCGGGCATCAAAGGAGTGAGTTGGGGGAGAGGTCGGGTAGTGTAAGATATGACAGAACAATAACAATGTATAAAGTATTGAGGGTTGGTGGGGAAGAGAGAGCAGGGAAAGAAGGGAAGGGATGGAAAAGCCGATACCAGGGGCTTAAGGGAAAAGGCGGACGATTGGAGAACGATAATAGAAGTGGACATGTGAGAGTGCTTGGCACAGTATGTTTATTTATGTATTGTGAAAAACAATGTATGAGCCCGCAATAAAATGATTAAAAAAAAAAAAGGAGATGAGCACAGAAAATAGAAATGTGGAAATGAGAAGGCTAGAATTATCCCACTGCAGTACAATGGAATTAGGACATTTATACACAAGCTTCCATCTCTCATGGAAGAGGACTGCCTTGTGAGGTATTTAATCTCACACATTTTCCAGGTTGCACTTGTCTGTGGCTAAGCCTAGAAGAAAGGGTTCCCGGTGGCACAGTGGTTATGTGTTAGCTTGCTGACCACAAGGTCAGCAGTTTGAAGCCACCAACTGCTTTGTGGGAGAAATGAGGCTGTCTACTCTAGGAAGGATCACAGTCTTTAAAGTCACAGGGGGCATTTCTACCCTGTTCTATGGGTAGGAATCCACACTTAATAGAAGTGTTTGGAGAGTGAGAAGCCGAGAAGAAAGCAGTGAAGGGGCAAGGAACTATCCACCAACAAAGTGCTGAAATTAGATGGTTCAGAGAGAGAGCAAGGTTCTGAGGCCAATGGCAAAACGAGTTATCATAGAAATAATGGTCAAATACAATGGATGGATGGATAGATTGTGATAAGAGTTGTATGAGCCTCCAATAAAATGATTAAAAAAATAAAAATAAACGTAAGAATATTAGAAGGGCCTCTCTCCAGGGGGAAGAACAACAGAAAACATGGGGGAAGGGAGGCACTGGTCGATGTGAGATATGAAAATAATAATAATTTATAATATAGCAAGAGGTTGTGAGGGTTGGGGGAGGTGGAAAGAGAAGCTGATACCAAAGGCTCAATAGAAAGTAAATGTTTAGAAAAGAATGAAGGTAATATATATACAAACATGCCTAATGCAATCGATGTATGGATTGTAATAAGAGTTGTAAGAGTCTCCAATAAGATAATCTTTTAATAAAAAACATAGACAAGAAAACAAACAAAAGAAAGAATGACCAAAATTATGAAGTAAATAGTATGCACTGAAATAATTAGTTTATACACTTATACCTTTTAGGGGCATGTTTGGAAATAGTACAACCCTCTCAAGTGGTCTATGGACAATTTAATATCAACCTCTCATAATCTAAAAAAAGGTAAAATGCTTTTTTGGTACTTCTGGAAAGTTTTGAAAGGACCATAAAAAGGGAACTCAAGTGAATTTTTAAACTCACTGCTGGATTTTACTAGAAGTCCACGTTATTATTTTGAAATTGATGAATGTAAGATTAGAATGACACCCCTTCACCATTATAGCTTCAGCATTTTTGATTTAGGATCATCTGATTTATTATTGCAGGAAATTTGAAAACTAAGCTAAATAAAAAAATTAGGGAGAAACCTGTCGTTGTCATGACCCCCTTCCAGAAACCATCACTTTTATCTGAACCACTGTCAGGTGGATATCATTCTTCCCAGTTAAATGTTTTTATTACAGAATGAGAGTAGGCGATCTTTTTTCTTTTTTGCTAATGTATGCTAGCTCCCTATTGAGTGATAGGTAAGGAAACTCATATTATTGAACACCTGTTCTTTGCTAGCCATCGAGTTGGGCATTCTGTACAAGTCTTCCAATCCATCAACCCTTGCACTGTTTGTTTTTAGGAAGTCACCGTCTCAGCCCCAGAGGTCAGCCTACGTGCATTGGATCCTGCCCAGGGCCTGTCTCCAGTCATTGAGAGAATGCTTTGTCTTCCACAGGCCCCAAGTGAGCAAGTCAGAAGGTTAAGGGCAGCCAGGGAAATGCTGAGATGTGTTTTTTCTAATGGAAATGAAAATGGAATAGAGAGAGGCAGGAGAAAAGGGTGAAATGTATTAGAGTGAAGCAGTGGAAAGGAAACTTCTTTCGATTTATTTTCCTCCTAGCACAGTGCTATGTCTGTTTTTATGTCTATTTGTCCAAACGACTAGGCAAATTTTCCCAATTAAGCCATCATTTATAACCCTGCTCATCCCAAATGTGTAAATAAGCTTCCTTTGGGTTTGTCTGACAGGTATTTGCTTTGCATCATCATTTGTGTTTTGACATTACCGAAGATGAAAACAATTCTGCCATACTCTCAACTCCTTCAAAATGCCCTTTTCTCTTCGATTCAATAGTGTAAATAAATAAAACCTGCCCTACCGTGTCCTGCCTGCTCTCCCCCTTCCTCTCCAATTGAGTATTTTAATTTGAAAATTGGTTATTTTTAGCCTTGCTCTCAACTGTGCCTATCCTCTGTCCTCAGCGTGCAGCTGATTGCTGATAACACAGCTGGCTACAGGGGTGGCCGAGCAATCTGCAAACATTACAGATAAGATTGATTGAAAAGTGGGCTGTGGCTGATAGAGACCCCTCTGAGGTTTGGGAAGCAGGGGCTTCTACTAAGGGTTTGCTTTTCAGAGTGAAAGATTTCAACCACACCTTCATAGGGTGGGAGAAAAGGTAGATACTGCAAACTATTTCATCTTTCATAGTCTTACGGCTCAGGGGTAAGCTGAAAAGTCAGTTTTTTACAAAATTTGAGCCTCTGGAATCAGAGGAAGGGATAATTTTGAAACTATATAAGAGCAAGGAATCAAGAGATATCCTAGGTGAGGTATAAACAGAGGTCCCAATATGATAATCTCTAGGTATTAAGCAGCTTATAGGGGTGTTTGGATTGACTTGTAGGCTGGTTTTCTTTCAACATTTTTATGACTGTTGTTACTCAATAATGCACTCAATATTCAATCATTTGATTAATATGCAATTGATAGTACATAATTATATGTGCTTTCAAGCTTTCAGATTTCAATTTGTAGAATTCCCTCATGGGTTTTTTTAGGCTACCATCTTTACAGGAACAGATTTCAAGTCTTTTCTCCATGGAGCTCCAGGATGTGTCTGAACCACGAACCTTCTGTGTAACAGTTGAGCATTTAGCCATGCATTACATGAGCTTGCTCTCCTCCTGTATGTGTTAGCTCAGGTTGACTAGAGAAACAAATCCAGAGACACTCATATATATATTGCAAGAGAGAGCTTTACATTAAAGAGCAATTGCATATTGAGAAAACATCCCAGCTCAGTCCGGATTGAGTCCATAAATCCAGTATTAGCCCGTATATGTAATAATAGTCTACAAATTCCTCTTCAGACTCGCATTGTACATGCAATGATGCCAAATGCAGGAAGTTCCCAGGCCCGTGGGTGAAAAGTCTTGAGGATCCAGGGGCAGGGAAAGCATCCCAGTGCTGGTAGCAGTCTTCACATGGGTCCTCCAGCTCTCTGAGTATGACTCCTCCACAGGAAGGTGAAGCAGAGAGAGTGTGGCCCACCTCCAGGTAAAAAGCAAGGAAGTTCCCAGAATCCTCATGAGAAGGCCACACACACAGGAGGCACCATCAGGCTGTGACCCGATTGACCGGCTAGTCTTCATCCCTAGGCCTATTTATCAAATTTACATGAAATTATGTACCCCCACCTTGTCTGTATATTGATACCCTCTGTGTGCCAAGAACTACTCTAAGGTCTTCAGAGAAACAAAGTAATTCATTCCTCTTAGCAACCCTGTGAGTTAAGTTTCAATATTGTCTTCATTTAGCAAATGAGGAAACTGAAGAACATTGAGGTTTAATAATGTAAAAATTATCATAATAGGAAAGTAAAAGGAGAGAGGAAAGAACTACGAGGCAAAGGGCATTATAGAGTTCTAAATACAGGCATGTACATATGTAAATATATTTATATATGGTGGTGGGGAAATAGATCTATGTGCATCTATTTATAGGTTTAGTATTAAGGTAGCAGATGGACATTGGGACTCTACTCAAGTACTCCCTCAATGCAAGAACACTTTGTTCAATTAAACTTGAATTTTATGATGCTTACCTTCCTGACATGATTGCTGAAGACAAAGTGGGTGCATAAGCAAATGTGGTGAAGAAAACTGATGGTGCCCGGCTATCAAAAGATATAATGCCTGGGGTCTTAAGGGCTTAAAGATAAACAAGCAGTTATCTAGCTTAGAAGCAGTAAAGCCCACATGGAAGAAACAACCAGTCTGTGTGATAATGAAGTGTCAATGGGATCAGGTACCAGGGATCAAAGATGCAGAACAAAAGATCATATCATTGTGAAAGAGGGGGAATGTGGAGTGGAGATCTAAAACCCATCTATAGTCATCCCCCTTATAGAAGGGTTACAGGGAGGAGACATGTCAGCCAGGGTATAGTATAGAGGATACAACTTTCCTCCAGTTCTTTAATGCTTCCTCTCCTCCACTATTATGATACCAATTTTAACTTACAACTCCAGCTAGACTAGGGGATGTACACTGGTACAGACAGGAAATGGAAACACAGGGAATCTAGGACAGATAAACCCCCAAGGACCAATAATGAGAGTAGAGAATTGAGGAGGGTAAAGGGTCGGTCCGAAAGAAAAGGGGAATCAATCACAAGGATCTACATTTAACCCCTTCCCTAGGGAATGGATAACAAAAAAGTGGATGAAGGGAAACATTAGATAGTTTAAGACACGGAAAATAATAATTTAAAAATTACCAAGGGTTTACTAGGGAGGGAGGGGGAAATGAGGAGCTGATATCAAGGGCTCAAGTAGAAAGAAAATGTTTTGAGAATGATGATGGCAACAAATGTACAAATGTGCTCAATACAATAGATGTATGTATGGATTGTGATAAGAGTTGTATGAGCCCCAATAAAATGATTTAAAAAAGAAAAACATTATCATAATACGTGACATTGAAATATTGGAAGATTTTTTTTATAAAAATGAAGAATTGGGCTGAGCCCCAGTGGTGTAGTGGTTGAGTGCAGGACTGTGGCCCACTGACTTGGCAGTTGAAATCCAGCAGCAGCTCTCCAGGACCAAGGCTGGGCCTCCCACTCCCACCAGAGGGCAGTTATGGCTCCCCCCCCCCCAAAAAAAAAAGAATCAACATTTTTGGCTTTTCTTGAATAGTTCAAAAATCCAGGCAAATACTAGGACCTCAGTACTTCAGACAATAAAACTTTCCACTAGATGGGCTATACGTGCTATAGCTTATTAGACTTCCACAGATTCTCTGTAGTTGGTCTCAAATTTTTCTCTTATTTTCTGCATCCATGGAGGTAGTTTAGAAAAGAATCTGTGGGATAAGCTCATAGTCTTCAAATCAAAGAGATAAGAATTAGCAACAGGGAGTGTTGAGAAATAACAAGCATAAAGAGAAGTCTTGAGTCTGGTGCCTTAGACCACCTAGCTATCCTGACATCTTGGAGAGAAGTCTTGATAAACTACTTAGAACCCACTTGGACCGTGATTTCAATCACTCTTTTATTCAACCACATGAGGCAAAATGTGGCTAAAACCAAAGACTTCACTGTGGCTGAAAACACTAAAGAAGTTCAAGTCAATTGGAGGACCGTGCTTTCTAGTGATTGACCACATCACCAAATCTTTTTTTTTTTTTTTTTTTTTTTTTGTGGGCATCACTCCTCTCCGGCGGTGGGAGTAGGAGGCCCAGCCCCACTGCTGGAATTGAACCTCCGTCCCAGTGGGCCGCAGTCCCGCGCACAACCATTACGCCACCGGAGCTCAGCCCTGACATCACCAAATCCTATAACAAGAGGGGCATTCAGCATGTTTGGTCTGGGGAATTGGGTCTCAGGAAGCGACTTTTGTTCTAATATCATGAACAGACACTTACTAGTTAGGGCTAGGTATCACTGACAATTGTGAAGATTATGCCTTGAAAGTCATGGACACTTTAGCACTGAAAGCAGCAATGCCAACATGGGAGAGCACGCCAGCTCGGGGGGTGGGGGGGGGGCGAGTGAAGAACATGGGTTTGACCTGAGGATTCCAGGGGGAGAACAAGGGATGGTGGGAAGACACTCCTTGACCGTGTGGCTATGGGTTGAGGCATTGGTTCCTGTGTTACATTGCATTCTCTAGAGAAGCAAAATCAGTGTATGAGTATGTATAGAAGAGGGATTTATATCAAGGAAGAGCTCACAAAGAAATAGAAGTAAGACCCGTCCGATTCAAGTTCAACGAGGAGAGGTGAGCTGCAGGCTTCTCCGGAATCCCGTAGCTGCGGAACCTGATGAACATGAAGCAGAAGATCAATCAGGAAGGTCATGGGCTTGTGATCTTGGGTTGTAGGAGGCAACTTTTTTTTTTTTCCTCAAATAGCATGAATAGGTATTTACTTGATGGGGATAAATCATCACTTATAGTTATGAAGATTATGCTTGTGGATGCATGTGTTAGTCTGAGTTGACTCGAGAAACAAATGCAAAGGAACTCATAGGTGTATAACAAAGAACGGTATCAAAAAGCAATTGTATATTGAGGAAATATCCCAGCCCAGTTCAGATCAAGTGCATAAGTCTGATATTAGCCCACATGTCTGACACCAGTCTATGTGTTCCGCTTTAGACTCATGCAAAACATGTGATGATACTGAATGTTGGAAGATCACAGGCCAGGGGGTGGAAGTCTTGTGGATCCAATGGGAGGAGCAACATCTCACGATGGCATGGGTCTCCACATGGGTCCTCCAGTTCTAGGACTCTGGGTTTATCAGCATAGGTCCATGTGGCTTGTCAACAGGAATGTCTCACAGGGAGAGTGTGTGCTTGTCCCACCTCCAGTGAGCTATTTAATCTCCTTAGCTCTTCCGAATGTGGTCATCAAGCTGCAACCTGATTGACAGGCTAAACTCCACCCCTTCACTCTGCAGTTTCAAGTTGACACCCGATTATGCAACCACCACAATGCCAAACTGAAAGAGTCTGCATTTGGCTGAATGAATTTGAAATCATCAGCCTGCTGATGGCCTCCGAAAATGGCAGGTGATCAAACAGGCGGTCGAGGAACCAGACGCAGGATCTAAAACTAGCAGTAAAATCAGCTATTCCACACACTGCCAATGCTAAGAGTAGGTCACACCCTGAATGAACCTTCCCTCAGCTGCACCCAGGCTGTGACCAACTGTGACCACATTAAGGAGGTCTGTTCTCCCCACAGCTGTTTCACAGAAGATCCCATCATAGGGTTGATCATACTATGTTAGATCATATTATCATATATTCCTGTACCAACCAAGTTGACATAAAACAACTATCACAGTTCCTGAGTCTCAGTTTTCTTCATTTTTAGTGTGGGGATGAAGCAAAGTGCTTTTTCTCGAGGTGTTGCTATAATATTTATCTGTGATAACATAAATCACATACTTGGCAGAGAACATGACACACTGTTAAGTGTTTATTTGTTTATGACTATTGTGTTGTTTTCTTTGATAGCTATTAGTGTTATTGGTAATAATGACATAGTTAATAATATACTATTGCTATTAAAATTTCCACATGGTGGAATGGGGAGAGAAAATATACTATTAACAGAACTGCCTCTCATGAAGATTCAAATAACAGCATACGGATGAAATAATGTGTAATGAAATGACCCTAGATTGCAGAGCTCCAAATAAGAGGAAAAATCAAAACACAGACAACAAAGATATAATATAAAAATTGCTTCAACACAATTTGTCCCTGCTATTGAATGCAGCAAAATATTCCTTCATATTCATGACCTTTGTAATTGATTGGAGAAGCGAAGGGGCAGGATTCAGGTTCAAATAGGTGGTGTATAATTTTTCTTCTCTCATCCAAATTAAAAGCTAGAGGCTGAAGTTCAAAGCCTAATGACAATACTCTTTATACGGATATAGCTTCTTTCTCTCTGCAGTTTTTCATCTGTGTGATACCCAGGAAGAAAACCAAGTGATGGGTTCTCACTCCAATAATTCAACAATTCTGTCCATAATTGCAATCTGGGTCTGCCAGGCCTTGCCTCTTGTTAACATCTGATTTCATTGTTCTCAAAGAATGTTGGTACCTAATGTACTTTTCTCTGTTACCTGACCTTACACTCTCACTTCCCATCAGCAATTCCCGCCAGGAGACATATGAGGGCAATGAGAAAAATAGAAAGAAGCCTTATATATCTAAAATTTGAAAAAACCCCTTTCCTGCTCCCTTCCCCTTAAACATTTGGAAAAATGCAACTCTGACTGGGATGATACCCCGAAATGTGGGAGTCGAGGGGGCAATTCTGATCATTTTTCTTTTCCTTGTTCAGCATGTTTTAGTTCTACCATTTACAGCTTCTGGCAATTCCTTTCGGAGGTCCAGCCTCCCCTCTGGCAGAACATGTAGCTTTGGCAGAGATGACCTACCCTCAGCTCCAGGGATGGGTGGGAGAACAGCCTGGCCAATCAGTTCATTAGATCCCTGGGGCTGCAGTATTTTCTTCAGGCACGAGCATGTGCCAATGTCAATGTAATCTGAGCTAATACTTACATGTTTACTGGGGAGATTGGAAAGAAGTTGTTTTTATTTCTGCTCTTCTTATAATTGTAATGATGAAAGACTGGAGCTTCAGGGGCCACTTAAAGAGATTCTGGTTGAGAAGGAAACACACAGAGAGGAAAGCACAACCAAGGCATGGGGAAATGGAAAAGAGAGATGAAGCCTGAGATATTATTAACCATTTCCGTTACATGATTTCATAATTTCTGTATTGCTTACGCCAGTTTGAGTAGAATTTTCATTAATTTGATACTCTAAGAGTTGTGACTAATCAATGTATAAGAGGCATCCAGGCCTCAAGGAAGGCAAATTCTTTGAAGGAAGCCAGGTGACCAAGTAAGACTGAGCTATAGGAAGGGACATAAATGTCTAAGGACAAAGACTATGTGAACTTGGAGCTAGTTCTGAGTCAATGCGTGTGACAAATGGTGCGATGGGTGAATTTAAAGTGATGAAGTAGGAGGTGGCAATTTTTTTTTTGTGTGTGTGTGTGTGTGGCATCACTGCTGCCCTGCTGGGAGTAGGAAGCCCAGCCTTGCTCCTGGAGAGCTGCTGCTGGATTTAAACCATCAACCCTGGGGGCCGCAGTCCTGAACATAATCGCTATGCCACCAGGGCTCAGCCCCAGGAGGTGGCAATTCTTAACAGTGGTAGTTCATGACCAGAAACCCCAGGCTGACAACTGACATTGTTGTTCCCGAGAGTGTGTGAACTATGTTCAACTCCAAATTCTGATCTCATTCTTCATTCTTCCTATTCTTATGTGTTATTAACAAAGCAGTCGATAATTTATAATGGTGAGTTTTTGATAATGGTTTCTGGGGACTCTAGGCACAGGGATCTATCTTTGGCTTGGGAGAGGAGGATGGTGATTGGTAGAAGATAAACATGTGCACTTCTAGGTCATTGGGTCCAGGAATCCTATGTTTCTGATGGTGTCAGGTGTCATACTATGCCACTCTCATTTACAACAATGTTGTAATTGGTCGTCTGGGTGGCTGCTAGATGGTATAAGGTCTTAAAGACAATTGTAACACACTTCAAGGAAGCCACAGTCCATGGTAAATTTTAAGAAAAGTTTCATGGCACCTCCCTTTTTCAAGCTAAAGCATGCCAGTTATTCCCAACAGTCATCATGTGACGTTATTTACCCAACATCGCTGCATACAAAATGATCTCACTGTCAATTCTGACTTAAAGCAAGCCTGTACATCAGAGTGGACCTGCCTCTCTGGATTTTCAAAACTGTCAGGATAGGGTTAGAAACCCTCATCTTTCTCCCGTAGAACTACTGGTGGTGTTTTACTTTCTGCTGGTAGTTTTGAACTACTGACCTTGGTTAGTAGCTTACTGAACAGCTTCTACATCACCAGGCCTCCTCTTTTTTTTTTTTTTTAATGAATGTAGGAACCAGTCCTATTCACTGGCTAATCTTCAAGCTTCTAGTACTGATCCGGCAGAAACAAGAGGCTCAGTACAATTTTGTGGTTGGAATTATTTTCCTCAGAACCTTGATGAATGTGTTTTTTTTGCTCAGTCTGACTACACTTTTACAGGATACTTTAAAAAAAAATTAAAAAAAAATTTTTTATTTAATCATTTTATTGGGGGCTCATACATCGTTTTTGATCAACATAGTTCAATACATAGTTACTTATACTGTGCCAAGCACCCCCACTTGTCTTCCCTCGTCAACATTCTCCCAACATCTGCCTTTCCACTTGGGCCCTTGATATGGGCCCCCCCTTCCCCCTCCAACCTTTCCCCCTCCCCCCAGTCCTCGTTACTCTGCAATCATTATTGTTTTGTCATATCTTACACTGCCCGACATCTCCCCCTGCCCACTCCTCCCTACGTCCGTCCTCCAAAAAAACTTCCTTCTCCACACAATTCTTCTTCATCTTCCTCCACTTCCCATATAAATGGAGAGAGGGATCAAGATAGAGTTCTACTTGTCTCTGCAAAGAGAAACTCAGTCATAGGGGCCTGAGCCAGTTGGTTCATAATTAAATGAAGCAGAGAGAGGAACAGGAATGTCTTTGCTCTGATTCAAAAGCGATCTTTCCTCCCTGCCTGATGATTGTATCTCTTTCGGTGTCAGCACAATGTGGGCAGGGAGGAGCGTTCTCTGCTCCGTTCCACTCCGCACAGGGATAAAGGGAGATATAAGCACAGAATGCTTTGTGATGAAGCAGGAGCGACCTGTTAGAGCACGGAGAAGAATCGGCAATAATAGGAGACCATCCAAATGGAAAGGATGGCATCACAGACTGCAGTTCTTTGAATAGCAGAAAACTTTTCACTTCCCCGCCAGCAAGAACAAGCTCCAGCTGAAGTGATTAAGTCAGTGATTGGATGAAGAGCATTATAATAGAGTACTCGTGTGCAGAACTGACACAGCAGAAATGACTCAGGTGCAGAAATGACACAGCAGGCTCTAGAGTTGGGGGTGGAACCTGTGGCTTGGTGGACCAGCCCATACAATTCATTTCTTAGGATCTACTGAGGAGCTGGGCCCTCATAGACACTGCTTGCCAGATACGCTCTTTATATCTATCCACTCATTCATAGATTTAGCAAATGTGTATGGCTGTCACTCAATATGCAAAATGTCTTGCTAGGTGATTTTTAGATGATTAAAATAATCTTTTATCAGGGATGTTCTTAATTTAGTGGTGGGAAGTGACACCTGATACTGCACTAAACTTGTAAGAATGGTGTGACTTTACAAGGGAGAGTAAGAATCAAACACAACAGCCCAAGTCTAATTCCTAAGAGGCTGTGGTCATGCCTCTACAATCCATCTGTCTTCATCCTGTTCTGATACCGACCAACTCCTCTTCTAACATGGATCTCACATTACAATCCTTTTCTTTAGGAAGCTTTCCCCGCCGACGCAGAGGAAGCTAATGTTAACCAAAGAAAACATTTGTTTTGTTTTGCATCCTCACCTATTAAAGTGTGACATCTCAGAATCTGCAAAGTACTGCTAGGGAGTGAAGAGGCAAGCAAGAAGGAAGGAGGCATCAGGATTTGTCACAAGACATTGATGCGGGATGGATGCAGGCCACTTATTGGAAATAGGGGAGAGAGAGAGAAAGAGAAAGAAAAGGAAGCAAGACGGAAGGAAGGAGGAAGGTAAAAAGAGGCAGAGAGAGAGAGAGAGAGAGAGAGAGAGAGACTATTAATACAAAGAGACATTCCATATTCCTGTGAGGACAGCCATTTGTCCTCATTCCCCCCTGAAGTCCCCATTGCCTGGGCTATGTGAAAGATGTTCTATGTGCCAGAATGGCTCTTCTTGATGAATGAACCAGTGTGCCTTTTTCAGTCACTGTGACCCCCCACCCCACACAGATGCACGCCTAGCGACTGACCTTTAACAGTCTATTTTCTTCTAGAAACAAGGTAAGGTTTTCATTACCCTGCGATACTAATTTGCCTTTCCAAACAATTCTCCCTTACATGCATCTTCCTACTCGACTCCCCCAGCTCCTATGGGACAGCTCGATGTGAATAAATATCAGTCCTCCCAAACACACTCGGACACGCTTTCCACTATACACAGAGACAAAAAGGAAAAAGCAGATGGGAGATAGCTAATGAATCGAATCTCTTCCTCCTGATGTTGAGGAATGGCTGAAATGTGGCCATGCCGGGCCACGGTGTCAGCGGCTGCTGGGACCGGGTTGTTCTTCCATTCTCATTTTCCATCACGGTGACTGTGCCATCTGCTTTTTGTCACTTGTTCTTATCAGACACACCACCTCAGGCCATCCTGCATATGAGAAGCAGGCTGTACTGTTTAGCTAGACTCAACTATCCCTGGGGGTTGCACCCACCTGTCCTTTGCCATAAAAATGGAAGCTTCTTTCTTGGCATGCATTGTGTCAGACCTGGAATATGAGAACAGCACACTGAGAAACATGGGACATGAGGGCCAAATTGATGCCTTTGTCTGGAGAGGAGTCATTTGCCTATGCATTCTGTGCTTATATTCATGATTTTCAGCTCTGTGGCTTTGGCCTGTCTGTTTAGGAACACAATGATCTATAACTAAATGTAAACGCATCCTTTAAAAAATATGAAGATTTGACAGCTCTACGTAGTAATCAGGTCAAACCTGCGTTTTTGTGCTGGATAAAATACTTTCTGCCTCAATGATTGATTCTCTCTGATCAAGTGAATAATATAATTGCTTAGCACTACATAATTGAGTCAGGGAACTTTTTAAGCTGGAAAAGTTTCTATAGAGCATGTACTCCAGTCTCTTTTTGATTTTCCAACCAATGGGCCTCAGTGTATTCATCTGTGACCCCCTGTTATCTGGCGTTGACAACTTTCAGACGAGAAAGAATGATCAGGCCCTTGGTTCTGAACACGTGAAGGAATTTGGTCCTCAATGGAAGGTGTTCAGATTATCTTGTTGAGAAACAAAAGGAAATTAAAAAAAAAAAGATGATTCTGATTCAAAGGACAGAGTAGAACTGTCCCAAAGGTTTTCCAAGACTGAAAGTCTTTTCTTTTTTCTCCTCTGCCCCCCGCCCCCCCCACCTCATCCTTCGATATAAACTTACCAGGTAGGAGCTACGGCTCTGGATAGAGAGTAAGTAATTGGGCTGAATCCAGTCCCGTTCCGCTAAGCTTAAAACCATTGCCTGCCCCCAAGAGGCTGAAGCTTTAACTACTGTGCCAGGGTCCCTTTTTATCCTATTTCTAGGAGTGATTATTTTCTGTGCAAAATTTTTGAAACACAGGCTTTCTTCCTGTGTCAAAGATGGAGAGTGTTAGGAAACACAAAGAATGGAAAGGAATCGGGAAGGGGCTCCAAAGCTCTCAGGCCATGAACTTGATCTTGAGGGGCCTCTATCTGCAGGGGTCTGTGAGGCAGTGCTTACACACTTAACTGCTAACGGAAAGGCCCTTAGTTTGAATCCATTAGCAGATTCTCAGGAGGAAGATCTGGCAGTGTGCTTCTATAAAGACTTACAACTTTGGGAAAAAACATGTGGGGCAGTTCCACTCTGCCTTGCCAGGTGGCTGTGAGGAATCAGTGTGATGCAGTGGGTTACTCGGTCCTGTTGGACTGTGGCGGCCGTGAGAATGACCTAGAGATGCGAAGATTTTTACCTTGTGCTGGGACTAAGACCACAAGGAGAATTTTTTTTATTGTCACTCTTCTCTTTTGTAATAATGAGAATACAATATTAAGAGCTCTTCATTACAGGCCTTAGGGAAATATACAAATATATTACAACTTTCTAAAATATGTCCTGATTAAATATCTCATTCCTTCACTTCCATAATCACGAGATAATAGACCAGCTGATTGGGTGAAATGAATTTTAGCACATCTCACTAGCTTGTTCTATCAGGAGGGAATACTCATATCTTTGTTGTATCATCTTTGTCTACAAGGATAACTCTTCCCTACTATTCAAAGTAAGTTTCCTAAAAACAGGATAAAAGTTCTATTTCTGATTTTTATAAATATTTATGCATATAGATGTAGTTATGAATATAGATATCCATTAATCCATATGTTGAAAGCAGTTTTTACCGGGTAGGGTGATTAAAGGCACTTTTATTTTTTGCATCCTTTATAAGGTTTTTCTTTCTTTTAGACAAAATTTTATGATAATCATGTACATTTTTATGAACAGAAAGAAGCAAACATTACCAAAATTTAGTACTAACTTCTGAACTACAAATATAATGCGTTTTATTTAAAACGCCAAATGTCTGCTATTATCACATACCTGGGTAGATGAAGTCAGTTAAATTCAACAAATAATGATGGAGAACCGCTATTTTCCTGAGGTCTGAACATAGAAGAATGAAATTATGGAAGCTTATTAAATTGGCAAGATTTCATGTGGTGCTTCCTTGGTGCTTCTGTCTTGTTCCGAGCAATAATAGATAAGGGTCCGGAGACCGAGAAAGGACCTCTATTTAGAATCAGTGAGGAAGATCTCTTAGACTAGCCTGAGCAAGATTCTGAGAGAGGAATACCACTTTACCATGCGGAGAAGGTACGAGCGATTGTCTCAGGTGCAGGCACAGTACCTGTCAAGGAAAGAAAGCGGCATCATGTATGAGGACAAATACGAGTAGACGTATTAGCTAGCTAGGTTTAGGGAAAAAAGGGGTCGTCTCCCCCCAACCCTGCAAAAGCCCACATTAAGGGTGTGGAAAGAAATCAGGCAGCCATTGGACACCTATCGGAAAATCCAGAACTGAGCATGCTCAAACATAAGCCTCCTGGGTCCAGGTGGGAGGTCCCAGCAAATAACACAGCCAATAAGATCAGTCGATACCCTCAACCATGCCTTCACAGCCAGAGGGGTTAAGTAAAAGAGGAGCCTCTTTAACTCTGTCCTTGTTCAGGTGCATGCTGGAAGGGTGGTGGGGGGTGGAGTGGGTGAGGAAGGTGGGAGTCTCTCCCACCTGCACGCATGGCAAATAAATGCCTGTAGGCTCTCCAGGGCCGCACACCCCCTCTTGACCTTCAGGGATTCTCCAGTTCTGGACGCCTGGGGTTCACGCTCCCTGTTCCTGTAGTCTTTTCACGTGGTTTTCGCATCCATTTGACCCCTTCAGCAGTGGCCCGGCCTGCTTTCCAGAAATAACGTGTCCCTTATCGAGACTGTCATACCTGGAACTTTCCCGTTCCTTCAGAAAAACTCACTTGGATTACCAAAGTGCTTCTGCTGTGTGAATTCTATCAGCGCCTTGGAGCAGAGAACCGAGGTAACCCCAATCCAGAAACCCAACAAGTACCATTGGACTGTTAGAGAATAGCTGTATGGAATGAAATGAGGACAAAAAGGATCTGGACTGTTCGGATATCAAGACCCCCGAAGACTAGCCAACAAACTTGACCTTTGTTTTTATAAAAAATGGGGAACTTAATGAGAGCAGAGATTAAAGCAACCCCCAAAGCAGGTAGGGCAAAAAGAAGCCAATGAAAACCCAATGGATCACAATGGTCTGATGCACAATAGCCTTTTCCCCCCTCACACTAGCATTTTGTTGTGTTGTATAGGAAGCTGAGTCTACTGCAGCTAAGAAGAATAAGTCACTCAAAAGTTGAGTTTTCTTCTGGCTAGACTCTTACTGCCTAGTCACTGGAACACAGGTATCAGACTTCAGAAAATATCTGCCAGGATTCATTAAGACCAATGCTTACTTTCAACTGACAGCATCAATGTCAAGATGAGAGCCTGGAGCTGGCTGTATTTCAGCAAAGGAGTCTTTGGAGCTTCCACGAGCTGGTTTAACAAACAATCTTGCTGCAGAAAAACAGAGCTTGGTATTTAGAAGGGTTTTAGCTGGCACATCCACAAAGCCAAGTGTCCTGTCCACTGACTAATTCCACTGTGGAATGTTGAAATACAGCTCTTAGCTCCAAGAAAGCATGTAGGCTTCTATTTGCATGCAAATCGCTGCTATTCATGTGTGAACCACGGCAGGTAATGGCTTTGCCAGATGGAATAATTTGGGGGAGGGCCATCCTCTTGCTAAAGGCCACAGGTATTCACACATGCTACAGTGAGTAGCTCATTCCTCTTTTCCACATCACCCCCTAGGGAATAATCATTTTAATAAAGGGCATCAAGCAAAGGAAACTCCATTCTACCCTGTCATCATCTAGTAAACAAAATGCTGCTAATTAGTGTAATACTGAGCTAATGTAATATTTGATGTAATTACTAAATTGAGTCATAGAAATTGAGAAGGATAACAGGACATGGTAACTGGATAGATCAAGAAACTCCCTAGGGATTTGAAAGGGTACAGATTGCATGCCATTTTCATAGGAGAACCAATATGATCTCAACCTAGGAGGTAGTACCGTGTAGCGGTTAGGGGATTTATGTTCTTGGATCAGAATAACTGGATATAAACATGAGCTTCGCTCTCACTAGACAGGATTTTCAGTGAGTCAATGGAGCTTCCTAAGTGTTGACTTCTTTATCTGGTAAATGAGATGGTAGATGGTTGAATTTAATCTATACATGCATATATAGGTTAGATCGGATTCAAGAATTAGGATCTAAGTCTAGGTTAGTATTTCTCTCTCTCTTCATCTTTATTAAGAAGTCTTATCCAGAAGCTATTTGCATGAAAGGCGGAGGAGTTCACCGGCAGTGAAACCAGGGAAGTGACCAGCTCTTTCTGTTCCAACAGTTACCGCTACTCCCAAGGTCCTGAGGTATGTCTGAAAACTTCTTAGGACCTTCCACATGAAGACGTCTGTGTTTAAGTAGTCCCTCGGTGTTACAAGTGATGGATCCATTAGGTTGCTATAGAAAGGTTACAGGTTTAAGTCCATCCAGAGGTTCCATGTTCTGCTTTTATTCCTGAGCTGACAAGGATTCGATGTCTACTCATAGGATTTTCAGTGGCTAATTCCTCTGAAGCAGTCTATTCCTTCTTTGTTGTCTGTGTGCTGAAACCGGTTCACTTTGGGTGACCCTGCTGGTATGTGAAATACCACGGACGGAGCCTCCGCACCACAAATAACCCACCGCCGCCCGACAAACGTGACAGTGCACCCAAAGTGGAGGGCCAGTGAAAAAGAGAAGGCTGGACCCCGTGGCTGCAACAATGGGCTGAAGCAGAAGAGCAATTAAGAGGATGGCGCAGGACCCGGTGGGGTGTGCCTCTGTTGGACAGGGGTCACTATGAGTCGGGAATCGTGGGGGTGTTCTTGGCAGGATCTGTGAATTTGGGAAAGAGGCCTAGAAGGCTCAGGATGTTGCTGTGACCCCTGGAGCAGTCTTGAAGCCTCTGGGTATCCGAACCCTTTGGTAGCTGGAACCCACGCTTCCAAGTCTCCTGGATTATGCTGGTCTTGAGTCAGGCAGAAGCTGCTGGGTATCCTGCATTTCCATGACTCCTGAAAAGCACTCCAGTCTTGAGGCAATGAGATTCCAGGCCAGCTCACCTGAGGGCCTTCCACTTTAAACCTCTGAAATACTTCTACCTTTCCCATAGTAACAGCTAAGCTCCTATAATGATTGGACGGTAAAATCCTGTAATGTGATTGGACGAAATAGTTTGTAAGACAATTGGATGGCTGGCTCAGCCTCATTTCCATAACTCAGCTGGTAACACCTCATTTACATAGCCCACAGTGTGGGCCAATCGCTTTTCATGCTGTAAACCCATGACCATGTAAGGAAATGTTTGGAAACCAGGAAGTATGATCTGATTGGTCAATAGAACCTATATAAGCAAGCCTTGTGAAAGCTGCAGCAAAGTTAGATTTGCATCTTCAGGCCTGGTCTCTGGAGTCTGTGTGCATTGCCCTCACTTCCCTGTGAGCGGGACCTCTTCCCACAGGAACTGCTTCGGCAACATCTAATATCAACTCCAATAGAAGTTCCATGGAAGAAAGAATGGATGACCCACTCCCCCAAAAGTCCACTGTTGACAACTTGGTGGAGCACAGTTCTGTTCTGACACACTTGAGACCACCATGAGTTGGAATGACTCTATAGTAATTGGTTATGTTTAGGAAAGACCACATAGAAGTTTGTTGCAATAGTAGAAAGGAGCGCTGATGAAGGATTGCATCAAGGTTGTGGTGGTGAACATAAAGAATAGATGCAGAGTCATATTTGAGATACAGCTAATATCATGTGACTTTTAGATACATGGTATGAACAAAGTAGGTAGAGGTTCTAAGGTGGCTTGAAGTTTTCTGCTCAGTTCATATTGATTAGGGGATTCTAGGCAGTATGTGAGAACCAATACATAGAAAAGGTAGCCCTCAAGAATGGCAGTTGGCACACATCCCCAAGGTGCCCACTGAGGACATGTGGGTGCATGAGCAAGAGTGGTGAAGAAAGTTGATGGTGCCCAGCTATTAAAATATATAGCATCTGGGGTCTTAAAGACTTGAGCATAAAAAAACAGTCATCTAGCTCAGGAGCAACAAAACCCACCATAAAAGAAGCTCACTTGCTTGTGCGATCATGAGGTGCTGAAGCAATCAGGTATCAGGAATCAAAGAACAAAAATCAAAATCAATGGACCAATTGACTCCCGATATAATCACTGAAGACAAATGGATACAGAGGCAAACAGAGTAGAAGAAACGATCGTGCCCAGCTACCAAATGATTGAATGTCTGGAGTCTCAAAGACTTGAAGATAAACGAGTTGCCATTCAGCGCAGAAACAGCAAATTCCACATGGAAAAAGCACACCAGCCTCTGTGATCAAGAGAGGCCAAAGGGAGCAGGTTTTGAGCATCAAAGAACAAGAATCGCATCATTACGAATGGGGGGGGGGAGCAGGGTGGGGACCTAAGGCCCATTGGTGGGTAATTGGTTACCTTTTGTCACGGGGAGGAGACAGACTAGTCAAGGGGCAGCCAAGCAGCAATGATACATACAAGTTTCCTCTAGTTCCTGAAGCCTTCCTTCCCCCAACTATCATAGTCCCAACTCTACCTTACAAATCCAGATGGACTGGAGAAGGTACACTAGTAGAAAGGGGAGCTGGAGATATGGGAAAACCAAGACGGATGAGCCCCTTTGGGCCAGTGGTGAGATTGGAGCTGCTGGATGGGTGGAGAGAAGGTGGGTTAGAGAGACGGAACCAACTGCAAGGATATACACATAAGCTCCTATTGGAAGGACGGGAATCAAAGGAGTGGGTTGGAGGAGGGTGGGGAGTATAAGATATGACAGAACAATAATAATTTATAAAGTATTGAGGGCTAGTGGGGAAGGGAGAGCAGGGAAATAGGGGAAAGGATGGAAAAGCCAAATCAAGGGCTCAAGGGGAAAGGCAGATGTTTGGAGAATGATGACAACAACAAACATGTGAAGGTGCTTGACACAGTTTGTTTATTTATGTATTGTAAAAAATGATGTACGAGCCCCCAATAAAATTATTTTTGATTAAAAAAAAAAAGAATGGCATTTGGCCTGCTTGCCCCTCACCCCCATGAAGATATCATTGAAGATATGGGTGCTATAGCAAAATGGTGAAGAAACTAGATGGTGCCTGGCTATATCAGAAGGAATAGCATCTGGAGTCTTCAAGGCTTTTCTTAAAATAAGCAGCTATCTCAGTGAGGTGTCAATTAAGACCACATGGAAGAAGCATACTAGCCTGTGTGATCCAAGAATTGTAAATAATATAATCCAAACCTAAAAGAGGACTGGCATCAGAGCTTAAATTGTGAATAATCGACTTGCAGAAGGTTATGGATGGCCATGGAAGCCCCAAATCCATTTGCAAGATCTGTAGAAACCATTCTGATCATAGTTGAGGGATGTGAATTGCTCTGCTATCAGACAGCACTGTAAAGCCAACTAATGCAGACATAGTTAGGTTAACATGTAACATTTAATCATTTGATTTCTCTTTTAATCCATTTTGAAGTTGTTCAAGTTTTTTGAAAAAGAGAAGGGGAAATACATGCAGATGTGGTGAATCCCCTCTGACCATAAACTAGGGATGTGAATATCATGCAGAATGCCTTGCAAAGTAGATTATCACAGAAGCAGTTAGGTTGAAATATAACACCTGATCATTTGATCTCCCTTATGATCCATTTAAATTTTCCTAGTTTTAATATCTCTCCCTTCTTTTCTACTGAGATTTTTACTCTTTTACTATGTAATTGTTGTTAGTTTTTAAAAAACTATTTTTCTGTATGTGGAATCCCAGATAGGTAGATGCCGTGTAGATGCAGTAACTGGGTTAACATTTCTTGGGGGTATGACCAGTTGGTGGGGAATTAGGAGCTAATGACTAGGAGTGCAAGAACAAAGAAACCATTCTAAAATAGAGGCAGTGAAGATGATTGTTCAGTTCTTCTTGATATGATTTAACCATTAAAATATATGATATGTGAATTATATGCCAATAAAGCTGATAAAAAAAAATAAAAGAATGACCCCTAGTTCCACCACCGGAGAGCAGTGATGCCAAAAAAAAAAAAATGAAAGAATGAGTCTTGCAAAGATAAAGGGAATGATGAATGAGCTTCAGTGGAAAGCAGCCTCAGTAATCAAACAAATCTTGGAAGGACTCAAGATGAAGAACTCTGACATCCTGATGTGTGAGAAAGGTGAGGAGGGTTTGTTTAGCAGATGCCATAATACCATGAACTGGATCGCAGGTGGGATGATTGTGGCAGACAGGCAAAATTGGAAACACCAAAGAAATCAACCCAGAATGGAGGACAAAAATATATGGCTCCCCCCAAAAGTGGCACACAAATCCTGGAATTTATCAAGCCTCATAAATTTCAACTGAAAGAGCTTCCGGAACTTAATGGATACTAGCTACATAAAGAATAAGGAAGATCCCAGAAGAATCAATGAATTTGAATTATGATGTTGGTAAAGAATATTGAAAGTACCAGGGACTGCTAGAGAACAAACAAATTTGTCTGGAAACAGGTATCCCCAGACTGCTCCTTAGAAGCAAAGATGGCGACACTTTGTTTCCTGTACTTTGACCAGTCCCCAGAGAAGTACAACATACTTGGTAAAGTGGAAAGTTAGTGAAAAGGAGGACAATCCTCAATGAGATGGATTGACCCAGTAGCTGCAATGATGGGCTCAAACATAAAAACAATTTTATATGAGGATAGAGCAGGGCTTGGCAGTGCTTGCTCTGCTGTGCAAAGGGTTGCACTGAATTGGAACTGACTCAGTGCCTGACTCTGGCAGTCATGTACTCGTGTGTCAGTTTCATGATTGGGAGTCTAGGGGTGGACTCTAGCCTGCCAATCTGGAGATAACCAATGAGGCTTCTGTGTGGGTACGACTTTCTCCTGAGAATTCTGGGCAGTCTCATGGTATTTCCCAATTGGAGAAGAAAGACTCGACTCAGTCTTTCGGAGTCGGTCTACTGATAAGACAAGATGGCGGCATGCTGATAGATTCTGAGCCTTGGAATCTGGAGTAGCTGGAGGAGAAGCCACATGGACTTGCCCTGATGGAACCAGGCCTCTGGGACTGGAAAAACCACAGAGAGACCCTTGCCGGTATTGAGATGCTTCTACCACCACTGGATGCACACGACTCTCTACCCACGGACCTGTGATTGTCCTGGTGTCATTGCACGTGCTGCATGAGTTGGAAGGAGACTTTATAGACTGGTATCAGACATATTGGATAATATAAGTCTTATGACATTGGACTGGACTGGGTTGGGATGCTTTCTCAATGTTCCATTCCTCTTGTATATAAACCTTTCTCTTATATCCATATTGGTATTTATGAATTTGTTTCTCTAGATTACCCAGACTAATACACTGACAATTCCCAAATATAAGCCAGTTTTCAAAAGGGAGCTCCATGTATGCAGTGACATGATTTTTTTCACAACTGTATTTCTAGAACTTTAAAAATTGTAGTTCTAGATCTTTAAAGAACTTTACAGAATGTGTGCCATATCATAGCTCTCAGAATTTATGGAATGAATGAATAACTTAGGTTCAATGTGCCAACCTGCTATTTGTTTTTCAGTAAGTTGAGAAACACTAGTCATGATTCATTGCTACTGCTTTCTTTAGTTCCTTTGTGACAATCACCACTTGTAAAATGGATGACTGACTATGGTTAGAAGATCAATATATTCATCTGAAAAATAGAGGAATACTTACTAGCTTTGGGGGATTACACCCACAACATCAATCTACTGAGAAATATCTTCCAATAAGAATTAAATCAATGCCAACCTTACACGACCCAAGATGGAACCGAATCCATGAAACATGATTTCTGAAAAAGAGTGCACATCTACGGGAAACTTGATGTCTGAGGCTTTAATGAGAAAAAAAGGTGTATGTAGTATAGGTACAGTGTTTTAGTTTATTTTGACTCCATATAAAAAATAAATGAGTAAATAAGTAGAGTCACATAATTAAACATGGGAAAGGATTAGAAGTCCTAAAAATATATTTATGAAAAAGTCTTATGATATTAAAAAATATTACCATAGTCATTGAAAATGAACATGTACTATGGGGTAAGTTGAGAAGTATTGTCATTCTGGTTTCAGCTCATGCACACAAGCATTTATTTTGAACTAAATATGCTTAAACATGTCTCTGCAACCAGTGGCTAGAAACACACAAATTATCTCAGTAATACACTTATCTTAGAACAGATAAATAAAGGGACTTAGTAAGGAACAGAACAGATCTCATGTCTCCATAGTCCACATTCCCAAACACATCAACATACACAAGCTGATGGCACTTAATATCACAGATAGAGTTTTTCAGAATGTCTTAGCATCCCATTACCTCAACTAATTAGTGTTCCTTCTATCTAACACATCTACAAAAGTTATTGATTGACTATACCTTAAAAAATGTCTTCTGGGTCCATAGGCTGTTTTTTTCTTTCCTGTCCTTGTCATCATATTTTCTTGGATCAGTAAAATGGCTGATTCTACTCTATGTGTTTACCCATAGACCACACTCAGGCAACTCTAGTTTTTAAAGAGCAGAATGAGCTTTTAAAACTGCAGATTTGATCTTGTCACTCCACTTCTCAAACGTGTCATTGCTTTCCCATTTTTAACCTTGACTTTCAAGGGCTTGTGTTATTTGACACTTGCCTAGTTACTAAGTCGACATTATTTATGTTTACCACGTTTGTCACTATAACTACCTATATATCTTGTTACTTCAGTTACTCTTGTTACTTGTAGTCTGTGACTGCACTGGTTTTCTTGCAGCTCCCGAAGCATGCAAGCTGGGTCCCTGTTCAGGGTCTTTCTGCTCACTTTTCTTTCTGCCTGGGATGCAGTTTCCCTCTCTCTACTTTGCTCACTTCTTTATGTATTACAAATCGATAACGAATGTCATCTACGAGAGTTCTTTCTAAGGATTGCTAGTGGCACTACAGTTAAGTGCAGGATTGTTAACCATAAAGTTGGTGGGTCAAACCTACCCTGTGGCTCTACGGATGGAAGCCATGGCGATCTGCCTTTGTAAAGTTAATAGCCAAGAACACTCTGTAGGGCAGGTCTGCTTTTCACGCGGAGGCCTTGTAAGAGAGAGCTCTTGTAAACAACAACCACTGCCACCCTATCTAAAAGAACGCTACTGATTATGTCTGCAGACTCCCGAACCTGCTCATGAGTCCGAGTGTTGTTAGGTGCCCTTCTGCCAGTCCTGACCCACAGAGCCTAAGCACAACACTCCATGATCCCGAGTCATTTTCACATTTTCCCCCTATGCCTGAGTTCATTGTTGCAGCCACTGTGTCAATCCGTCTCATTGAGGGGCTTCCTTTTTTTTTTTTTTACTGATCTTTCACTTTACCAAGCCTGATGTCTTTCTCCAGGGACACGCCTGTCCTGACAATGTCTAAAGCATGTAAGGTGACGTCTTTTCAATCTTGGGTCTAAGGAGTACTCTGGTCATGTTTCTTCAAAGACAAATTTGTTTACCCTTTCATTAGTCTGTGGAAGTCAGCAGAAGAATCGATGCATTTGAGTTGTGGTGCTGGAGGAGAATATTGAAAGAACACGGACCATGGACTCCTGATTCAGAAGACAAGTAATTATGTACCTGGAAAAGTACATTTATTTACCTCTTTAATGTGTGCTTTTCCTTATCGCAATGTAACTTTTTGAGGGGAGGAATTTTGTTTTTCATCGTCATTGTCCAATCACCAGAGCTTCCTACAATATCTGACATGTAAACTCTGAAAACCAAACTCATGGAGTCAATTCTGACTCATAGTGAATATTTACCATCGATGTATTATTTTTTGAAATATAAGTCATGCATATTATACAATTCAATAGCTCATGCATAGCAACAAGAGTTGTATAATCATTACCCAATCAATTTTAGAACATTGCCTTCTTTTTTGTATTCTTTGTTACTAGCTCCCCATTTCCCCCTAACTTCCTTTACCCCAAAGAAACCATTAATTCAGTTACTGTTTCTGTAGAGAGACATGCCTCTCTTGCCCATGCACCTGACTCACCTGATATCACTCCTTGGGACTTCTTTTTGTTTGTGCAAATGCAACACAGGACAGTGATTTGATGACCTAGAAGAGGTAAGGAAAAAATAAGGATGTGAACCAGCCAAACAGATGAGTTTGAAAAATGTTTCCAAGAGTGGAATTGCAGATTTTACAAGTGTATTAAATGTCATGGAGTATACTTTGAAGGTGATTAGGTTATTTTATAAAGAAATTGAAATCCATGGGTTTGAAAAATAAGCCTCGTTTTTTTCTTTCTTTCTTTTTTTTTGTTGGTACCTCCTCGTATTTTCTTGAGTTCCATATAACTGTTTCTAAGTGTGTGGTTTTCTAGAGGGAAGGCCAATCCTCCCCAATTTCCTACCAATGGAAATGTACTTACCTTTTATGAGATATACATGCTCCCCTCCTCACGTCTTCACTTGAATTTCCTGTAAAGTTCACTTAGCATTCTGGTAAGAGTGTCTCTTGGCTTGGTGTGACCTCATAATTTTGTATGGCAGCAAATAAATGATCATGTCCCTTCTATGATCTTGAAAAGCTAACTCCAGCTGAAGTGAGGGCCTCAGATTTGTGTTCTTTCCAAGGAATGGTGATTTAAGAAATGATCAAACAATGTTATTAATACCACATACATGTAAAATTATCAAGTGATATTATTATAGAAATTATTAAACAATATTGTTAATGCCACGTACATATAAAATTTTACTGACGATAATCCAAAAACCATTACAGCAATAGGTTTATGGGGGAACTGCCAGAAATTCAAGCTAGATTCAGAAGAGTCAGAAAGGGGGAAATCTTTGCGGCTATCAGGTGAGTCTTATTTGAAAGTACAGTATACCAGAATGGTGTTTTGTGTTAGACAGGGTTCTCTAAGAGAAACAAAATGAGGACACTTAAGATAATACACATATAATCACATATATATAATTATGAGTGTCCTGGTGTATATATGGATAGATATAGACAGTATCCATATATACGGATAGATACAGACAGCACGAAGGAATATAACGGCTAATTAGTCCACACGACAGTACAGATGCCTCAGTTCAACTCACTTCTGTGAAACAGTTAATATACTGGATGTTCTATAACTCATGAGGGCTGCTAGCCCAAGGAAAACTGAGTCTTCCCTATGGCAATGCAGGCTGTCTGGCCACAGGCAGCAAACAGCAGAGCAGGCCACCAACAGTTCAGGAGTTTAGTGAAGCAAACCCGGATGTGACATCAAACTCAAGCAATGCAAGATGACAGATCCTCCAGCCTCAAGCTCCAGCGATGCATCCACCAGGATCATGGTGAAGCAGGTCTCAAAGGAATCTCAAGCTCTAGTGACGTGATCCACGGGTGGGCTGTCCCACAGGGGGTGTAGCTCACAAGTTGAGGCAGAGAACTAGCTAAAGCAACTGCAAACTGGTCCGATCACCAGAGAACAAGAGAGAGGGGGCGGGGCGGGCTTCTCAAGCCATTATGCTCTTTGCCCTCCAACCAAACTGCTACATTCTTAATCCCGTATGTTCCGACTGGCCAGACTGGCGCAAGAAACCTACCTGTCCCATAAGAGGAAAGAAACTGAAACCCACGAAAATTCTCTTCAATGATTTATTAGGGGTTTTTGAAGGAGAATTCGAGGAAAGGGATCAACTCTTCTAGTATAGAAATTATTCCATCACAGTTTAGAACCTCTTAGGAAGTTCTGAGCCATGGTGGTGTGATAATTATTAGAGGCCCAACAAAGTTTTTCCCATCTTCTTGCCCTCCCAGTGACAAATTTTTAGAACCATTATCCAGTTAATATAAAATATTTAAAGAAACAGCTTGCCTATCATTCTTCTTATACAAACATTTTACTTCTATTTAATAGCTGTATCGAGGAAGAATTTCCCCCTACCCTCAATCTAAGGCTTAAGCTCTCTACCCTAATTTCATCACATTGCTTTCACTTCCATCTCCTGTTTGTGCTAAATACTCTCCATTTTCAATCTTGTACACTTCAGCTGTGATTCTAGAATTAGTAAATTTGCATTGAATATTTCTGTCTCTCATGGATATACTGCTTCTTTTCCCATTATTCTTCTTGGGGCCTTTGCCAGTTTAGCTTCATATTTCAGGAAATAAATTACTCAGGATTTCTCCTGGCAACTCGTCTCAAGACATTTCCGGGGTCACTTAGTTTCGCTCCACTGTCTGGTCATGCCACGCATTGAGCTTGTTACTTTTTGCATGTGTTGCCTCAGATCATCCCCAGAGCAGCCCATAAAAACAAAACAAAAAAAATGGATCAGCTGCAAAACCTATGTTTGAATCTTCAGTCTATCTTGATGTTGTTAGCTGCTGTCAAGTTGACCCAGGACTCATGGCAAACCCCTATCCTACATGGTCCCCTGACAGGTAGTGGATCGAATTCATCAGGTTGACATTGGCTAATTTTCAGAAGCCTGTTTAATATTAGATCCACATGCAATCTTTCACTGACACAGGGGCAGTGGTTACAAATAAAGTGCGTATTGTTCAGGAATTGAACCTGGGTCCTCTGCATGGAAGGTGGGAATTCTACCAATGTACCACCCAGATATGTCTTACAGACTCTGAATCTAAGAATATTTTCTAGTGATCTACCATACAGCCTTGAGCTGGAGAAGTTCTTGGGGGCTACCATTTCACATTATATGCTAACATGGACTTGACTTTTATTCTCTTTTAGAAACAATTCTTTGTTCTTTATTAAAAAATGTGCCCGCCCCCCCTTCATCAACTTGTCCAGTGCCACCTCTATCCAACTCTGCTTCCAACTTGCACTTTTTCCATGCTGTATTTTAGGCTGTTCATTTGTGACTACATAGCTAACCTCTCTGGGTTTCCTTTCATAATTTTGCAGTCTTTATCAGTGTTTGCAGTGCATCTCCATATATTACCATTTGTGAATTTCATTAGCAAGCTATTTGCTCCCTCTTTCAGATCATTAATGAAGATGCTAAGTGAGACTCAACCCACCAATCCCTGTGCCACCACACTAGAAAACTAGGTACTCAGAGGTTTATGATTATTCCTTGTTCGTGACTCTTCAGCCAGTTCCCAAATCAACTGAGAGTACTCATGGCCAAGCCAATTTCAATTAATTCTGCAAGGAGAATTTCATGAGCAAAGGAAGCACCTGCTTCTCTAAATCGAAGATGGATCACTTGCATTCACTTAACCTACTAAAATTAAAGTTGTGTCCAAGTAGCAATTATGGGGCATTTCTGTGGTGACAGCCAATCTTTTTTAAAATTCCTACTCATTTCCTATTTTCTGTGGCCAAGGAGTGTTTCTTGAAAAATCTTTTTGATTTTCAGTTCTACATGTGGAAGGGGAGAAAATCTCAGTATGAACATATATACTCTTTGTCTTTATAATTTAGATGATTGCTTGTTTTTGTTTCATTTATTTCCATCTCTCTAGCAGCTCATAATATTCCTGCACACAGTTTATGTGAAAAAATTTTTATGATCAGCATTGTGTAATAAAAAAGTGCAGGCTTTGGAGTCAGCAGACTTAAATTCAAATCTTTGCTCCACTACTTCCTCACTGGATGCTTTTGGACAAATAACTTATTTCGTGCCTTTACAAGCCTCAGAATAATATTTATAGCATAATAAAATTTATGTAAATGACAAAAACATATGAGTGATAGCTCCCATCTTTCTATCTTTCAGAATTTTCACGCAGATTAAAATTGGTGGAAAGTAATAAGTACTCAACCAAAAAGTAGCCATTATTAAATAGAATTTTTTTCTTCATTTGTGAAGACTTCTGTCACTACTCAAAAAATAAGCAAGTCTTATATGAAAGAAAAGATCAGACTTAGTGGGAATGAATTGATTTCAAATGAAAAACAGTGAGATCCTATTTCATATGCACTGGACTTACACACATTTCATTGAACAGGATTTATGTTATTAGTGTTGGCAAAGATGTTTAGAAATAAAACACACACTGTGTGTGGCAATGAGCATCACCACCACTTTTCTCGGTTAAGATAAGATGCTTTCCAAGGTTGCATATCAGCATGATTAAATGATCATGATGCATACAAAGAGAAGGCCATTGTATCAGGATTTTCATTAGAGCATTTGTTATAAACAAAGGAGTGAAAGTAAATAACATATTGGAGTGGGTAAATGGTATAGAACTATGCTGTACACATTAATGCCATTCTATTTGAAAGTTATGGATTAATAAGGCTGTATGTGAGAAAAGAAACAATCTTTATACCTTAATCAAATAAGGTATCTCTTTTTTTCCAGAAAAAAAAATATAGGGCAGGCCTACTTGTCATAGTAGTTCCACAAAACCATTGAGAACCCCGGCTTCCTTACTTCCCTTCCTGCCACTCCCAGCATGCTGTTGGCAACCTTGTGATTATTGTACAGCTGCCCTGGCACCAGGAATTGCATCATCATTTCAGGCAGAATAAGAAATAAGAAGAAAGGAATGAGGAGGAAGAAGCAAAAGCATCAGAGAAAAAGGCTTTGTGGAGTAATCCGGTAGAGTTTTGCTTACATTTCATTAACCACAACCGTCGTAGCCTCTCATCTTTCTTTTGCTTCAACAACAACCATTTATTTATCCTCGTGATTCTGTGGGCTGACTGTACTCTTATGCTGATCTCAAATGGTCATGGTCATATTTTTGCACTCGGAGGCTCAGCTAGGGCTCGATGGACTAAGAGATGCCCTCTTGTGTTTCTGGAATGTCACTGGAGACAGCTCCGACTGGCACAGCTGTCTCCTCTCTCCATGTGCTCTTTCTTTTCATTTTCTTTGTAGCATGATGGCCCAAGGCTCTGAGAGGACCAGAGCAGGAATTTGGAGGCCTCTTGAACCAGAAGCTCAGAAGCCCGCACAGAGTCATTTCCATTGTATTGCTTTAAAAAAAAATTCCCCCTTAAATTAAAAAAAATTTAAAATAAATTAGGTGAAGATTTACAGAGCAAACCAGTTTTTCTTTTCTCTTTTCAAACCATTTTATTGACATAATTCAGGCATCATACCATTCAATAGTTCAGTATTATCCAGCAGTGTTGAACAATTGCTCCCACAATCATTTTCAAAACATTTTCTTCTTTCTTGTCCTCCTTGGCATCAGCTCCTCATTACCCGGCCCCACAACCGTTCATCCCCTGCCATATCTCCCCAGGAACTCTATCTAGTTTTTGTCTCTATATATTCACCCAACCTGGGTTTCCTATACCAAAACCCACAAAAAGACATGTCAGAGAGTCAAGAACACTACCAGCAATAACAAAATACAATAGAGATAAGCTCTGATTCAAAAAACAGAATAGAACAAAACTGAAAATATTAAAATGCAGATCAAGCTCAAAGTGTATCAAAAGAGGATCAACTGACAAGGGCTTGACCCTTCATGTCAGGTTTGCCATTGTAATTGGCTAAAATCCTCGCTCCAGTCCTCTCTGATCACCAGGTTATTCCCACCCCAATTTACGGTTAGAGGGAAATCACTGGAGGCTTACTCCATGTGCAGATGCTGTGAATGTATTTTAGATTTTCACTGTCATCTATACCCTTCTGAAAATAAGAAGTTCACAGTTGAAGCTCTGGCAAATCAGTTTTAAAAATCATTTTATTTTGTGCTCATACAATTCTTATCACAATCAATACATCCATCCATTGTATGCAAAGCACATTTATACATTCGTTGCCATCATCATTCTCAAAACATTTGCTTTCTACTTAAGCCCTTGGTATTAACTCCTCATATTTCCCCTCCCTCCCCACTTGCCTTTCCTTCAAAAACCCTTGATAATGTATAAATTATCATTAATTTGTCATATCGTACACTGTCCAATGTTTCCCTTCACCCACTTCCCTGTTGTCCATCCCCAGGGAGTAAGTTCTATGTCAATCTTTGTCATCGGCTTCCCTTTTCGACCCCACCTTCCCTCCACCCTCCCCGTGTCACCACTCTCACCACTGGTCCTGAAGGGATCATCTGTCCTGTTTCTGGTTCCCCATGTTTCTGGTTCCCATCTGTACCAGTGTACATCCTTTGGCCCAGTCGGAGGCAAATAATCAGTTCTTTTTATGCAAATCAATTTTTTCAATGATTTTATTGGGGGATCTTACCGCTCTTATAACATTCCATACATCATTTGTATCAAGCATATTTGTACACATGTTGCCATCTTCATTTCCAAATAGTTCCTACTTGAGTCCTTGGTATAAGTTCATCTTTCCCAGTCCTTTTTGTTTTATAAATCGCTTCATACAACTCCCATCACGATCAATAAATGCATCAATAAATGCATCAATTATATGCAGACCACATTCGCACACTTGTTGCCATCACTACTCTTGAAACATCCTCTTTCCACTTAGGCCCCCAGTACCAACTTCCCATATTTCCCCTCCTTTCCCACTCCCCCTCCTGCATGAACCCTTAATAATTTACAAATTGTTCTTACTTTTTCATATCGTACACTGTCCGATGTGTCCCTTCACGTACTTCCCTGTTGTCCGTACTCTAGGGAGGAGGTTATATGTAGATCCCTGAAATTGGTTCCCCCTTTCTACTCCACCTTCCCTCCACCCTCCCGATGCAAATAAAAATTTTAATTAAATAATTCACGTACATTTTTAATATCATTGATTAAAATTCTTTTTTTTGAATTCCCAATAATTTTTTATTAGACAACAGAAATAGAGACTATATACATGGATCTTTCTGAATGAAACAAACAAAAATCAAAACAACTACATCTATAGAAAGTAATGATGGGGATACCCATTAGGCAACACATGGTCAGGAATTAACTGTGGAATAGATAAAAAATTAATCCAATCAGCACCTAGTCAACATACTTATATCACAAAGTTTTTTTT
>PVJH01022292.1:0-33094 GCA_004026705.1 Nesogale talazaci | reverse complement strand
AGTGGTTACAACAATGGGCTCTAACTGAAAGCACATGCAGGGCTTCCGCTCTGTTGTACATAGCATCGCTGTGAATCAGAATTGACTCACAGGCACCTCACGCCAAGAGCCACCAACCACCGCAGTGATTTCACATTTCAACACCATCATATCTCCAACTCCTAGTCTTTTCCAGGCTGATCATTCCGGGTCCTTTGATCGCCTGTGGTAGGCTAACAGCAGGCTAATCTAATCACCCCTCTGCAGTTGTCCGGAGGCCTTCCCTGACTACTGGTAGGCTCAGGAACCTGGGAAAACGGTGATCTGGCGTGTGGGGCGAGCAGGCAACCTGCACATTTGTTTGAATTGGATATGTGCTTCCACAATAGAATCTAAATTTGACCCTGCGTTCTTGGTTTTGCAGATGTGGCAAGTGATTGGCTCAATGAAAGTTGGACTCATCTACCACCTTCGGCTCGGCTCAGTCCTCACCCTTACACTCCTGTTACACGCAAAAGTAACACCGTCTACCACCAGCACATGCTACCTGTGTGTTCCAGTCTCTTATTCAGGCTTGGCGCTTTTGTGAAACAAGGCCACACCTCACCCAGAATAAGGATTATTCATCCCTTTTCCTAACTATGTTAGAGTGCTTCTTTACAATAAAAAAAAGTCTAAATTGAGGGGGAAAATATTAATTAATTTAAAATTAATTATTATAAAAATATTATAAAATTATTATTATATTATATTAAATATATTAAATTAAATATAATATATTAAAATATTATAAAATAAAATATTATAAATTATAAAAATATTAAAATTAATATTAATTCTCTGACTTCATACGCTGAGTCCAATCTACCAACACAGAGAGAGTGAGAGAGAATCTGAGAGAAACAAAAGGAGACTGCTGAGGAGAGTCTTAGGCACAAATCTGAGCGGATGCTGGGGGCCCCCAGAAGAGGAGGAGGCAGTGAGCAGAGAACAGAGAGTGTGGAACGAGAGGTGAAGTCCTCCTGACCCCCAAATGAGAAAGACCTTACCCAGTTCACAAACTAGAGAGAATGATAATATCAGACATTCACTATCAAAAATATTACAAGACATTCCAAGGCAAATAGATGTTTTACATATATATATAGTGATTTACACATAGATGAGGGCAGTTGAAATAGTTCATGGGAAAATTCTATTATCTTTTCATTCCATTTTGGAGGGAAAGCTTTTTGAAGCCTTCTTTTCTCCAATAGGCGTAGCCTAAAAGGACCCCTGTAGGTAAGTAGCTAATGAGGCTGTGTGCTCTCAGAAAGAGTTACCGTCTCAGATACCCACTAGGGCAGTTCTACTCAGTCCTTCAGTGTCTTTGAGTCAAAATTGACTAGAGTCCCTGAGTTTGAGTTTTGTTTTTATAGCAATTGTGTCAATAGCAACATTTCAAAGGATAATCCAATTTTAGCTAATAATTCTGTGCAAGGGGTAAGTGGGCAAAGTAGCAACTTAATATAGCTTACTAAAACAAGATTTAATATTAAGACCTGAGTGATCCCCCTATATTAACTTAAGTAAAACATGTTTGGGGGAGGAATCAAGATGGCTTCCATGTAGAGTCACTAACCCAGTGTTCCTGCTGTGAGACCAGAAAATTAAGAAGTAAGGAGGCCAATACTGGCAGGTTGGGTGCTAAAAATGGATTCAGTACACTAGGGTCTGATTTAGACACACCCCCCGCTGTGATTTTCACTTATGAACGCTCTAAGTTCACTGTGTCTGCCTGAGGGTTCCACTAACCCCTCACCAGGTCCAACCAAAGCTAAACTGACCCCCTCCCTAGAAGTATGTGCTACAGAGGACAACATGAAACATGCTGGTTGGGGAGACGGTCCAGGCTGGCCCGACCACACAGAAGCAAACCAAGGAGGAAAAAGAGAGAACAAGGGTCTAGACCCACTGTTGACACACCAAGCCCTGAGGATGATGTCTCTGCACAGAGCTCCTCAAGCACAGAGAGGCCTGTGGGGCCATCGTCAGCTCAAGACCGGATGGTGGCTTGCTGGAGCACATACCAACAAAGAACAACACAGGGGACATGGGGTGGAGAGTGCGACTGGTCTGTAGTCCCCACAGCTGAGAGAATAAAGGAGGGATCATCACAGATCAGCAAGAGGAGCAAAGCAAGGACACAAAGTCCCTGAGAAGTCCCAAATAGAGACTGCAGGCTAAGAGGGCAGTTCCCAGAATCCCCCAGGATCAGTGTGGAGACGGTCAAAAAGGCCAGCAGACAGCCTTGGAATTATGTATGCTTTGAGGCGGTTTTTTGCTTGTTATTGTTTTACTCTCTTGTTATTCAATCTTTTGCTTTCTTTTTGTTTGGTCTCCATCCTTTTGGGCTCTCCTTTTGGACATGGGAAGGAAGCTCCCGGAGAAAGCAATGGGAAAGCAATGGGTTCCGGAGGGACTTGGGAGTAGGAGGCGGCGGCAGCAGGGAGCAGGGAGCAAACAACACCATAGACAGGAACAACTAGGGAATTCAAAACCAACCACGAGGAGGACATGGAGACAGTCATCTAACCGAAAGGAACTACAAAGCGGCAGAAGAAGGGTGAGCGAGTGGTGGAACAGGAGGAAGGTGAAAGGAGTTAGAGGAAAGAACTAGGAAGCAAAGCTATGGATATAGGTACACAAGTGTATACACAGGTGAATACCTTAATTCATAAAAACAGAAGGATTGACCAGGCACATATATTTATATGACAATACACTGAGGTAGGGGAGACACTTTGGGTTTCTGCTCAAACCCTTACCTCAGAACACTTTATTTTAACAACCTGGCAGTCTGTGATGCTCACCCTCCTGGCATGATCACTGAAGACACAATGGGGGCACAAGCAGAGGTCATAAAGAAGGCTGATGTGTCTTAAAGGCTTGAAGTTTAAAAAAGTGGCCACCTAGCAGAGAAGCAGCAAGGCCACATGGAGGAAGCACACCAGCCTGTGCGATCATGAGGTGTCGCAACCGGATTGGGTAACAGACATCAGAAGACCCAACACAAACAAACAAAACCATTATTGATAAAGAGGAACTCAGAGCAGAGACCCAAAACCCATCTGTAGACAATGGGACTTATCCTCACAGAAGGGTCACAAGGAAGGGATGAGTCAACCAGGGTGCAGTACAGCATCGATGAAACACACAATTTCCTCTGATTCCTTGAGACTTCCTCACCCTCCACTATCATGACTCCAGTCCTGCCTTTCCGTTCTGGTTAGACCGGACCATGTACACTGGTACAGATAAGAGCTCACGACACACAGAATCCAGTCAGCAACAGAATCCTCAGTAACAGAAATGGGAGTAGGAAGTTTGGGAGAAGATAGGGAGAGGAGGGAAGGGGGAACGGATCACAATGATCAACACATAACCACACACACACACACACACACACACACACACACACACATACACACACACCAGGGATACAAACAGAAACCATGGAGGAAGTGAGACAGTGCAAGATATGAAGATAATAATAATTAATAATTTATGAAAGGATCACAAGCCGGGGGGTTGGGGGAAGAGGACCTGATACTAAGGGCTCAAATAGAAAGCAAATGTCTACAAAATAATGATGGCAACACAGAACCCTAAAACTCCATTAACTATGTTAGAGATACAAGAAGAAAAAAGTCAACACATTATATAAGCTCTAATATTGGACATCAAAAGAATTTCTACTTTCTTTTTCTTTCAAAGCTAAGTCTTTCTTTAAAAGGACAGGGTGGAACTGTGAGTTTTCAAAACTATAACTCTGGATGTGAGGGCGTTCTGGCTGCGACAACTGTCACCCCACTGATCGCCAGGGTTGATCCGGCTGATCTGGCTGGCTAGGCGGGTGTCCCCTTCCTCCCTCACCGCTCTGTGTGCGTCCCTCCTGAAGCTGCGCGCTGGTTGAAGGACTGTCCTTCGGTCAAGGGTATACAAAGACAACTGCAAAGACTTACAGTTTCAGAAATCCCAGGGAGTAGGGTAGACTATCCGGTAGGGGCTCTATGAATCAGAATCAACTCAATGGCACTGGATTTGGTTTGAGCATATAGAAAAATAACTTTCAGTATAGAATTAAAAAAGCTTGAGGGCTGAGCCCCAGTGTCGTAGTGGTTGTGTGCAGGACTGTGGCCCACAGGGTTGGCAGTTCAAATCCAGCAGCAGCTCAGGAGCAAGGCTGGGCTTCCAACTCCCACCAGGGCAGTGATGCCCCGCCCCCACCAAAATAAGAATTTAAAATGTTTTAATGCCTAAGATTTTTTACACTAGCCCTCTTTAGGTTCAATCCTGATGAAGTCTCTGAGCAAGACGCCATTCATTGCACCAAACTACTGAACCACTGAGCATGTAATTAAGCAAAATAAATAAACACAAAAATAATACCTTCACCTGGCTACTAAATCACAAATTCATCTTGAAAGACAGCCTATATTTACATAATTCTAACAGTCCAAAATTTCTAAATATTGGGCTCATCTGTATGTCTCAAAATTTAGCAAAATCCAAACAGTCAAACTCATCGAGACATACACCAAGTAATTGTTTTGGTTCATTACAAGACCAAGTCTTGATAAAATTAAGAATGCCTGCTAAGACTTAGGTTCTCCCCCTTAAATCATTTCACTCAAGCTTGTCCGCTTGTTAGGCTACCGCAAGACATGGTACTTACCAGTAAAAAGTAGTATGCGTACAGCACTGTACAATGATGAAGGACAAACGTTTTGTCACCGATGATTCTCCAATACAAAATGATAAGCAACAAATCTACAAGAAGGAAAAAATTAGTGCAGTATGAGAAAGGAAGAAAGCTGCATGGTTACTCAAGTATATTTCACTTTCCTCTGACAACTCACCACTGTCAGTCTACAGCAGTTTGTTCTAGCCCAATAACCCATGTAAAGTATCTGCTCTGATACAAATGCCTTGCCTCAGTAGGGGAGTGAGGGGCATTGACGATTCAGTGGTGAATCCTTGCCTTCTATTTGAAAGATCCAAGTTCTATTATCAGTCAGTACGGCCCATGTTCATCTATCAACAGCCTGTCACTGGAGACTTGGGTATCGTTGTGATGTGGGATAGGTTTCAGACTGAGAGAGACGAGGATGAAAGGCCTGGCAATCTACTTCTGAAAAAGCAGCCCGTGAAAGCCCAATGGATCACATCTGTCCCATACTGTTGATTAGTCAATAAATGAATAATTTACTTCTAGTGTAAATAAAATGAAAATATTAACAAATAAATTTTAAAAACTTAAATGATTAATTTCCATTATTACATTAATTCCTAGATAAGATGGTGGTAGAAAAATCAAATTCAACCCAAAAAGACCCCCAGAAAACAAGTAAGTTACAAATTAAGTATTAGTCTAAAATGGCAAAACCACCAAGAACTATGACTAATAAAAATACATAACAAGAACTCAAGGCATCTATTTTCTTTGGTCTTGAATCTAAAATCATGATATAGGAAAACAATTTCTTTTAACACAAGGGAAAACTCTAAAAATGTCCATGTGACTTATATTTTTCTGTCTTTTTTGTTAGCCTCCTGGCTAAGCATGACATTGAGACATGAATACAAACGGTTAACTCGGACAGACACCCAACAGCATAGTGGTTAAGTGTTGGGCTGCCAACCACAAGGTTGGTGGATCACAACCACTCTCTGCTCAGTAGGAGAAAGATGGGCCATGGGAATGGGTCTACTTGGCTCTAAGAGTCACTCAGAGTTAGTATCCATTCAATGGGAACAGGTGTTTTGTTTCTGTTTTTAAGTTTATAATAAGTTAGAACCATTTTTATAAAAATAAAAAGCACAAATATAAAATTAAAGATTACTATTTAAAAGAAGAGAAAAGAAATTCTCAAAATATAAATTTTGAAATTAACACTACAAATTAAGGGGAAAAAAACCCAGAAAGCCTTGTGATACTCTTCATGTGCCGTCAGAAATCCTTTCTGGAGGACAATTTCCCTAAAATTCTGGCTGCACACTCTGTAGTGGTTCATTTTTTTTTGACAATGGTTTTATAATATTTTCTGTAGGGAGAATAAAATGAATTAGCCTTTCGCTCGGCTTTTTAATGTTTGAGAGTTTGAAAAAAACTATCTCAAATTCATAGCTCTTATTTGCAAATTTTTTTGATCACCTTATGGCATTTCTCCCATATGAGACTGTGAGATACCCTGCCTATTAACTACTCTCTGAATTGACACCATTCACAATTTTACATGTGATTATGAATTTTGAGTTTATCCATGGTAAGGAAAGCCTCTTAGGTCAAACTAGAAAATCTTTTCCAATGTATTCATGTGATTCACACTTATTCTAAAAGGATTATTAAGTAATCTAATGACCTATTAATAGTGCTACTCAAAATTCCTCTTCATGAATTACTGCATTTTGATATGATTTGATTTTTCTGTACAAAAGTATTTACAAAAGTAAATAGCTATTGCCACTATCATTTCTCATTTTTCCTTCATTTCATATTTCACTCTATTGATATATTCTATTTTTAAATAAATATACAATCTACTAAATTTTCTATATAAATGTCTAGATCAGGAGATCCATTATGTCTCTCATTTTTATTGAGGTGGTCCAAAATTTCTTTTTTCATATTCCTGAATCAACTTCTGCTTTGGCTAACTGTATAAATGCCTTGGACCACTACAACTCCATCAAACACTAGGGAACTAAGGAGCACAAAAGGTCTGGATGTAACTTGTCTTGGTTGAAGCAGTTTCTTTTGCAGATTTGAACCAAGCAATCACAAGAGCACAATTCAAGGGCCCTTGCAAGGGAGGAATGTAGACTTCTTTGGCTTTTCAGTAATTATACCTGAGAGACTCTTAAAGCACAAGTATCAAGTGGCAGAGTTTATTGATTCCACTCATGGCAACTCCAAGTGTTACAGAGTAGAACTAGGGTGCCATGTCATTTTCCTGGATGTAATCTTTATGGAGACAAATCACCAGACCTTTCTTCCATGGTACCACAGTGGGGGCTTAACCACCACCCTTTTGGTTAGCATCTGAGAACAGCGTAGGTCCATGCAGGGACCTGTGACAACCCCAGCAATGTCTAGGATCTGTCATGTGAGATTCTAGTCTGCAGCTGTGAGAGACGAGTCAACAGGAGAAATGCCTTGTACTCAACTAAACTATTCTTCTCTCTGTTTGTATGGATACTAAAGGTAATATCCTCCAATAAGTAGACTGAAAGCATGCAGCATATCATCTTTGTACAACATCATAAGCATTTCAGAAAGGAAATCACAAGTCACATACCAGAAATGAGGTAGCCTGAAGTAATAGAAACATTCACAATCACAAGTGATGAATCACCCCTGCAAATATTTTTAAAAATCATAATTAGTTTCCTTTGTCTTTTCTTCAGCACAGGGGTAATAAATGATGTCTACCTTTTCTTTTTGCTATTGAGATCTGAATATGAAAACATTTTCTGTAGTGTCACTGGTAGTAAGTTGCCAATTTCAACTATGCACCAGAAAGCACACTAACAGTTACGCAGAGCATCCGGACTAGCAGGCAGAGGCTGTAGCCAGGTTCAGGTGGGCCCCTGTCATGCAGGGGAGATCTTGTAGTCTTCTGGTCAAGATGTTTCATTCCATCACAAGGTCTTCTGTACTCCTAGTTTCCCTGAAGTTTATTCTCGATGGTACCCTGTCTCCAAAGTGTCCATGAAATCAGTCATCAACTCTCAAAACTCAGACTAGACTGAAGAACCTAATCCCCTGAAGAGCCTGAAAGTGAATAAATCTTAAGGTCCCTGAAAAAAGGAGATCTCCTGAGTATCACTAAGAGCCCCTACTACATTTTGTACTAAGGCCAAGTTTTCACAACTACTCCTAGAATCTCCGAATTCAAGTTGGATGTGGGGCCGGGGAATAAAATGAAGAATATCTGTTGTTGCCTTTTTTTATGATCTTTCTAGAACTTGAGGGGCATGATCCATTCTCCCAGTGGAACTTATGATGGCTTTGGAAGACACCAAATAGTCCACTCTCATTCCCACATACCAAGTCACCCGAGGAGGGGTGCAATAGAAATCCTGCATCCTAACCTCAAGCAGTCAATGCACAAAACATAAAATGTTGCATTAACTATGCAACTACAACTACCTACACAGAGTCTCTCGTATATATTAGCGAAATGCTTTTATGAAGATAAAATAACCAAAAGATAATTCTGTAATCATGTTCTCAAACTGCTGGTTTACAAGTGGATGCAAATGGAACTGCAGGTGCCAATTTGGTTAAACTCTTTATTCTGAGTCAGAAACATACATACTTTGAGAAATCGTCTGAGCCAGCCCCTGATTTTGCAGCCATATGGTATTAACCTCTAATATCACCATCATGGTAAAAATTAGAGAGACTCACCTATTATCATTCAAGAAAAAAGTGATCAGAATAGGGGCATTAACCCTGTGCCTACACATAACAATGGTCTCCACTCATGGGGTTCTTTACTTCAGGATACAATCATCAATCCTTTATCTAATTTATAATGTGAGCTACTAGTGGAATATTTAAATCTCATTAGAAACAAAAAGAAAGAGAAACAAAAAGAAGATGTCATATAACGAAATAAAATGTTCAAAAACTACACCTGCAAATGGAAACATTTAGCACAATCTAAGTTCTTTACAAATTTGGATCTTAACAATATGATACACAAAAATTGACCTGGAATAAATTATGGAATGAAAACCCAAATGTAAACAAAAAAAATCCAAATATATTTTTAAAATACTAATCTTTGTTGTAATATTTATTTCCCAAAAGTATTAGTCCTTTTGAAAATCATCTAAGTAAAAAAAACTGTGAGGGGGTGGTGGGGAGATTTATTGAGTTAGAAAATACAGAAACCTGGGAAAATTCACTAAATTTGATTTACTCTGAGAAATTGTTTCCAATTCAATACTGTCCATTTCGGGTGGGGTTTAAAAAACCGGTTTCCTTGCAGGGAAATCTAGTGGTTGAAATGCCTGGTCAAATTGTCCCCAAGTCCATTTGTACCATAAGCTGGTGCAGTGCTTTCTCAAACTAAACTTAGGAAATATAGCTTGAAAACTTCTGTCGTTAAAATGTCATTTAAAAGTTCTCCATCTTACAAATCACCCTCAGATTGGCAAACACAGCTATTATCTGTGCCTCAAATCTTCTCTGTGGAAACTAAATTCCAAAGCTATGAGTAATTCTCAGGATATCGATTGATGGTTACAAAGTTATGAATTTAAAAACTAAGTCTTAAGTAGCTGCTGCTCTTGACTAGCCTGTCTCAGCAATAACTTATTTTCAAGTTGCAGCACCTTAGCTTAATTCACACAATGGATGTATTTATCATTATCATATGTGCCCTGCTTAATATAAAAATTGCAAGACTAGTCAGAGTAGCTCTCATCGTTTGTATTTAAATCTAAAATTAATCAATTGGAGACAGCTTGCTGAAATAAATCTCACACAAATAGATGTTATCAAAGCAAACACCATTACTGTGCGTTACATTTTTAAGTAAGAAATGTTCTTTTTGTGTGTGTGGGGGGGGGGGGCGCGGGCATCACTGCCTCTGGTGGTCGTGGGCGCTACCCAGTGCCACTCCTGAGAGCCGCCGCTGGATTTGAACCGCCAAGCCCGTGGGCTGCAGTCCCGCACTCAACCACTTACGCCACCTGGGCTCAGCCCTAAGAAATGTTCTTACTGATTGATAGGTAATATAAATATTAGAATCAAATTGACTATCTTAGGGATACATAACTTACCATATGGGATTATTTCGAGACACTTCATCAAAAAACAATATATACAGGCCCAAGATTCCAACCATTAAAGAATGGCACGTAGACACTACCCTGGAATGAAACCAAATACATGCAAAGACTTTAGATTCCTTCCAATGGTCTGAAGCTCATTCTGGCAAAGCACTTAACATTTTCCCGAAACCAAGCCCCCGCCATCGAGTTGATGCCAACTCACAGAGAAACCCCAAAGGACAGGATAGAACTTGCCCTTCAGTTGCTGAAACTGTGATTCCACTGCACCTTTCTCCCAGTGTGACTGGTGATTTTGAACCAGTGACCCTATGGTTAACAGCTTGTCAAGTAACCACTGCACCACCACATCCTGGAGGCATTTAAATAAGGTTCTGGAATACATCTGTCATCATAAGACTCAACTGTCACTCCAAATTCCAAGGCCCACACTTTAAAACAGAAGTATGTCTAATAATGCAGTAGGTGGGGTTTTACACAGACAGATGGTAAACGGTAAGCCCACAACTCAGTGCTCTGCCCCTGATCCTCTTCCAGCCTCACCCCTGGAGGCCAGGTCCCCAGTGCTTTAGGAGATCAGCTGGCAGTGTTTCCGGGTCTACTCACCTTAACCCCCTCCTTATCCTTAAACGAGAACTCAGATGGATCATGAAATGATGCATTACCTTGGGGCTGTCAGTTTTAAATGTACATCCACCTGCATGATTGCACTTGATTTTTGTAACAAGGCTGTGGGAAAGCTAGGACAGCTATTATTAGTCCTTCTTTAAAAGTATTATGAAAGCACTTATAAATAGAGAAATCGAGGCCTAAGTACAGAAAATCGGTTTTTTAAAAGAAACACTCCAGAGAAAGTAAAATGTTCACAAGAAGAAGGCCCAGCTTTCTTTGATAGAAGGAATGTGTTTAGATGAGAAACATCCATGTCTATGAATAAAAAGAAAAGAAAAGCTTCACTGTCACAGTGTCCATGTCGGCTCACAGTGACCCTGCAAGACTGCCTCAGGGGCACAATTCCTCCGCTGTCTCCCAAGGAGCGGCTGGTTTCCAAGTGCTCGTCTTCCAAGTGCAGCTCAGCTCCTAACCACTGTGCCTCCGTGGCTCCTGGGTCTCTAGGAATATATTCTGCTATTCGGTAGCTCCATGATTCTAATGATACCCAGAGTGGAACGTGGAAGCGCAATGTTCAGGTTAGTGCTGCACATGCACCTGCACAATGGAGTGTTTCTATCCAGTGATTGAGGGTTTCTGACATCTTGGTTGAGTCTACAAGACAGGGAGTGTCTTCTTTCTCTTCATTAGAATAAAAGAGTAAGGGAATAGAGAAGCTTTTCCTCTAGAACTAACTGGGGTGCCATACATTTATCTCTACATTATGACCCTAAATCTCTTGAAAGAACTGAAATGTATCCACCGAAATCAAGCTTGATGTTAGAAAAATATTGTAATGCATTTGATGTAACAGATGAGATGTCCCAATGTTATTTTAAATGCTCGTGAAGCTCACTCATTTAAAGGAATTGACCAAGGAGCCTTTGAAATGTGAAGTGTGTATAACTAATACCATATACCCAATTTACTAGGCTGGAAAGGTGATGTCAAGCCCACCAGTGCTGGTATTCTGGGTAACACGGAAGGGTGAAATGTAAACTCCTTGAGGACTGAATGAATCACTCCAGCTAACCAGTCCTCCTGTCAGCTTTCTGTTGCTATTAAACATTCTGTAAGATGGGGAAAACAAATAAAACACAACAGCTGCCCTTGCTAGATACTTTCAGTGTTCCGTAACCTTCAAGTCAAAATGTTACCTTTCAGAAGAAATCTAACTCTTTGCTTCTGATGTTCAAGAGGCCTCAAATTGTCCTCTCGGTTGAGATGTTCTATAGTAAATACGATGGATTTCAAGCCTCCAGTTGATGGATTTGGCAAATAAAATTCATTAAAACCAACTAATCCCATTGGTGTGGAGTCAAATCCAATTCCTGGTGACACTAGGTCACAGCAGAACGGCCCGGTGGGTGTCCACGGCGGTGAAGCTTAGGGACCTAGATTTCCATGTCTGTCTCCCTCGGGGTAGCTGGCGGGTTTGAACTACAGAGCTTTCTGCAAACTAAGGGCTTAACCACCATGCCTGGTCAGGGCTCTATAGAATCCATTAAAGGGCAGTGAAATGTAAAGTGGACCAAACAGCTGTGGATTCCCTGACTTTACATCATACTCTGTGTTAAGAGTCTATAGTTTGGCACTCCTCTGTTTAGTAAAATCTCCCTATGTGTGAAGATTCTCTAGGTTCACTGGTTCTCTAGGAAATAATTAGGGACTACTTTTAGCAGGGCTATTTAAAATTAATGACATAATCACCCATGAATAATTATTAATTATAATTAATTACCAATAGAAACAATACCACTCAGGAGAGTTAAATTTTGGAGCAGTAGATTTAAAAATCAGGTGTTCAGCAACACAATGGGATTTTCTAAGCTATCTGACAGCAGCTAGATTAAAAAGTTTTGTTTTTAAAAATATATGCTTGGGCTGAGCCCCGTTGGCGTAGTGGTTGTGCGCGGGACGGCGGCCCACTGGGACGGAGGTTCAATTCCAGCAGTGGGGCTGGGCCTCCTACTTTCACCACCGGAGAGCAGTGATGCCAATATATATATATATATACTTATATTTTTAGAGTCTTCAAGTATGTAGGTTCTCAGAAAAAGCATCCATTGAGCTCAACAAATTCTCATTGATAACTAAACTGGGAGCCCTCCAGTACACATTTCCCAGCGAATTGTTTCATTCTATCCACTTGCTGTTAGATGGCTTGAGACCACCCACTGTTCAGAGACCCTGTGCTGATGGGAGGAACATTGTGTGCTGACACCATCCATCTGTTTCAAGGCTTAGTGGGACTGCATTTCAAGACACAAATGGGCCCTTGATTCAAAATGTAGCCAGTCTCCTTTTTTACATTGTCCACCTCATAGGAGTTGGAAGCTCACACATTTCTGACTGATGAGAAAGACAGAGGCAGAAAGAACATGTCATTTCCATAGCTTAATGAATTTTACATAACCTCAGATTTCTTTTCCATGCAAGAACTTGGTAGCAGTGATAAGACTAAATAATGGATATAATCTTAAAATTCCCTCCCTTTGTTTCACTTTTAGCTTTGCTTCTAGCCTTCTACCCTTTTCCTATGTCTCTGATTTGCAGCAACCCAAGATTCAAAAGCCCTACCTTAAGCACAGTGTAAAAGAAAAGGAGGATTCAAAATGTAGGAGAGGAAATGCATATGCCACATTCACACCCTGCTCTTCTCTTTCTGGCACTCTATCCACCCTCATATGTCAGAAAGACTACAAAGCAAACAGGGGTTTGTACATTAGGACGGTACATGTGGAAAACATGATGTACGCTGTTCTACAGATAGAAGCATCCTACCTCTTAATTTTTAAACATATTGGAGAAATGATTCTTGCATTTAGGGCAAGAAAAACTGTTGGGTATCTGAACCAGACAAGTCAGTGTAAAGTGCACACAAAAATAACTAATGTCTTACTCATGGTATGAATTATGAAAAATTGATATCTGGAAGGTGGAAATAGGCTAAATGTTCCTGGCTAGACAAACATATGTTTATGGTATATCACAAATACAGCATCACTCAGTCAAAAGGAAAGATACTTACTATGATGTTCATAAACCTTGAGAACATGAAGCCCAGTGAAATCAGTCAGGAACAAATAAGCAAATCAAAGTATTCTCTGACTCCACTTACATGAAATATCTAGCAGGCAAGTATGTGGAGATTATGGGTGGGAAGAAGCATGAAAGGAAAATGCAATGCCAAGGAGACAAGGGCAGTCTTTCAAGGGTGATGACAACTTCAGGAACGGTTCATGATAATGTGGAGGTTGAAAGGCATAATGGACAGGCTTAATATCACTCAACTGTTGTAATGGCAAAAATGCTGTTACCTATACTTTCACCACAAATATTTTGTAATGCCTAGAAAACAATGCAACTCAAAAAAAGATTGAGGATTTGAGGTCACGTATGCTCTCTTGTCTCAAAGACTCCAACATATGGTAGGAGTTCTTTCATTCTAAAGGACGCTGCCAAGGAAAAGCAGTTGCAGCAATTTTAAAGACTTGCTGAATTTGTTTTACCGTTAGCACTAACCTCAAGTCAGTAACTACAAAAGAATATTCCTGTGGCTGCTCCAATTCACAGAGGCTTGCAGACGCACAACAACGTGTGAGCACACAAAGTTCTTTAAAGTCGGCAAAGCAGCCCTCGGGGTCACTGCCTGAGTGAGCATGTGAGAGATGAATGGAGCAGGGGGAGAATGGAGAACCACTGTCATTGCAAACTCCAGCAGATTTCAGCATTAGATAACTTGTGCTTTCTCCACAAGGGCTCTGAATCCCAGTTAAAAGGCCACTTACAGAGATGCAGCTGCTCTGAGGAGACACCGTGCACCCAAAGCCTGTTAATTCTGCCTCTCGGTTACTCACAGAGCCAACAAATGCCTGCTGCTATCACCCCCCAAGAACCTGTGTTTGCTATGTCTGCTATCTCAGAAAAGGATACAAAACAGTACTTTTAAATGGGCGACTGGTGGGCATCTTGTTTTAACCACATGCTTCTCAGAAAGTTAAATAATTTTATCTTAACACCTTCTAATCTAAGACTATATTTTTAATGTTTTGCACACGGCATATACCTGTCTTTCCTTTTATTTCTACAGGCAAATTTTAAAACGACCTTAGATTTTATGATACTCCCAAGGAAAAAGATTCTTGTGAGATATTTTAAAGATCTACTTTACATCACAAAACTAATTTTTTTTTTCACTAACTGGTTGTTTTTAGAGAGCTTACCTTGAGTTCCATTCGATCTTCTTTGCATAGCTGAGCCTGGTAAAAGCTGGCGAAACTTTAGCTGAAAACCAAGAACTTACAAAGTGGAAAAGAAGCTGAAAGACGATAAAGCTGGTAGAGATGATGCTTAGTTTACTGATGGCATCCATATTTCTTCAACCTGTTAAAAGAAAGGATGGATATAAATTACTATCTCAGGACAGTCTATATGAAAATTTTCTTAAATTTTAAAGAAAGAGCATGAAGTTCTTTCAGTCCCTTTTTAAAATTGTAGCACAAATGTAAGACTACAAAGAAACCATAAGGAGTTTAAGCCATTTTTGTTTTTTCACCTTGACTTACTATACGTCGAGTATCTTATATTTGTACATAACAGAGGGGGGAAATCTATTAATTTTAAGATCTTAATGTTATAAAACTTTTATGATGATTTTAATTAACATCATATGATTCAAAATGGAGTCTTAGAGTTTAACATCACGAGGAAATCGACAGTGCCGGAAAAGAAGGCAACCTCTTACAAAACTGTTAACAGTTAAACTTAGGAGAAATCACTCGATTTCTTTCTGCCTCCATTTCTTCACCTCGGAAAGGAGGGAGTTAATTGGTCAGCTCACTGCTAGGGGCCAGTAAAGCGGAAGGTTCTAAAAGGAACAACATTATCTGCAAAATCAAAACAAACAAACAAACAAATAAAACCTATTAATACAGCAGGCAATATTTGGAGCGCCCCTACATGTTTAAGACGAATACTACAGCCTTATAAAAGAACCATATTGTAGTGACTTCTTCATTCATGTTAAATGTGTTTCAAATGTATTCTGCCATCACATGTAGCCTTGGACCAAAAGCCCCGTGGGGTTTTCACCTCCACTAGATGTGTTTACACGAGAGCTCCAGGCAATAAGCTTAGAAGCAAAGCACAGTATGCATCTACCATACACAATCCATATTTTGTTTCTCTGCATCTAGTCACACATAATCCATATTTTGTTTCCCTGAGCTGAACTTCAGTTCACGGCAATTTTTCTTTAGCCCTTCAGACAGGGGGCGGGGGAGACTCTCGTTCATGCATTTGCTCACATCCAGCAAAGAGAGAGGTTCTGTGTCTTCGATGGAGCTGACCCTCTCATGAAACGGAAATGAATCAATACACATTTTCAGCTGCCTAATGAGAAGAAATAAAGTCACCTACTGAAGCCAATTCACTAGAGGAAAACCAAGTCATTGACTGCACCAGCAATAACCCCACTTCATTCCCTTCCAACCAGGATCTCATAATAAGAATCAGCCTCCCACAGGGCTCCCCCCCCACCCCCCGACAGAGTTCATGTGTCTATAATGAGTCCTTTCCTCATTCTTTTCCTTTGTTTGTGTTCAGTAGGGGGAAAAATGGTACTACAATTCTTCTCACAAGAATTCCCTTAACTATATTGCTCATTTACTTTCCTTTTTAATTCAACATATGCCAACCGGATATGAGATTTCTCATTCATGGGTCTTTTAGCCTAGGTTTAATATTGGCCAACTATTCCGTGAAAGTTCCATACATAAACACCATTAAAACCTACTAAAGGAGGTGTAAAGAGAACAGTATCTTCCTCAGATGAAAGCCAAAAGGGAGTGGAGATAAGTAAGGGAGGGGGCAAATGAAAATGAAGCCAAAGAAGCCAGTGTCCAGTTCAGGAAACAGGATCTGTTCTTAACTGAAGGCAGACTTTCTCTGGAGGGCTTTTTCTGCTACCATCTGGTCCTGGACTGGGGCTGGGCACCAATCAAAGTCAAATCCAGGATCATCGCATGGATGCCAGCTCTTAGTGGCCCTATAGGACAGGGTAGAACTGACCCTGAGGATTTCTGAGACTGTCACTCTGCCTTTCTCTCACAGAGAAGCTGGTGGTTTCGAACCACTGACCTTGTGGTTAGCAGCCCCACTCAGCACCACAACACCACGAGGGGACTGGGCAGAGATGGCTCGTTTACATTTGCCAAAACGCAGGGGACGGGGGGGGGGGGGGGGGGGGGGGGGGGGGGGGGGGGGGGGGGGGGGGCCGCAAAATGAGAAGCTGATACCAAGGGCTGAAGTAGAAAATGTTTTCAGAATGATAAAGACAACAAATGTACAAATGTGCTTGACACAGTGGATGGATGGTGATAAGACTTGTACGAGCCCCCCAATAAAATGATTTTTAAAAAAAACTCAGAATACATCATAAGCATTTCACAAATGCTTGCGAAACATTCTTCTGTAAAACACATTTAAAAACAGATATCCTATAACATTCATTTTACAAACTGTTCACTAATCCAGCAAATCCAATAATCCAGTAAAGGGCACTCACGACCCATTCACCATTAAAATATCTATCATTCTATATCCCCTTCTGAAAAAAGATTGTGGGGCGAAGATTTTATTATATCAGTTATACTGGGTGAAGATTTTAAGTTTTTTCAACAGACTTACTTTAAGTCTGGGGATTGGGGTGCTCAGGGTCCCCCTTTGTGGAACGGTGCCATTTAAAACTACACAAGTCGCTCCATGCTTCCAAACTGGGGTTTCCATACGGGACTGACCACAACGCCAAGGAAGTTGCTCGACCCCCAGCTTTGCTTTGCATTAAGTGTCCGCTTGCCTCATGTGCCAGTGGGGCCAGATCAAAGACTAACCGAGGAATTTCTTTTACAGCACACACACACACACACACACACACACACACACACCAGTGCGCAGGCAAGAAACAACTGCCCTGTTCATTCACTTCAGTAGACTGGATCGGTCAAGGACTATAAATGGTTTATAAACAATTTCTTGTGAGGGTAGGTCGGTGGGGAGAGAAAGAGAATAAAGAAAAACCTGTCCATGCCAGGCACGGATGAAGGGCTGTGCATGTGGTGACCCCAAAGAAAGGGGAAACAGTCACCATGGGAAAGTGTGAGTCCTCCTTCCTCCCCTCCCACCCCAGCAGCGGACAGAAGACTGGGGTCTAGGGTAAAGTGACCAGAAGTCCCAGTTTTAAACAATTTAACAATGTCCCACGGCATTTTAAAATTAAAATAAATATATTGCAATACTATTTTTGCATTCTATAAACATTTTTTTTTTAGATTTTTAGGCATCACTGCCCTCTGGTGTTGGGAGTAGGAGGCCCAGCCTTTGCTCCTGTGAGCTGGAATTGAACCTCCATCCCAGTGGACCACAGTTCCATGCACAACCACTACGCCACTGGGGCTCAGCCCTCTATGAACATTTTTGCTGCTCCATATAGACCAAATTTTTAAGCAAGAACCCGCCCACACCCCACACACACATCCTGATCAATGGTGTCCCACTTAAAATCTGGTCACTTTAGTCTAGGGGGCCTGGTAAAGAACACCCAATGTGGGCTGAGCCCCGGTGGCATAGTGGTTGAGTGCGGGGCTGGGGCCCACTCGCTTGGCGATTCAAATCCAGCAGCAGCTCTCCAGGAGCAAGGCTGGGCCTCCTACTCCTACCAGAGGGCAGTGATATCCCCTCCCCGCCAAAAAAAAAGGGAATTCATTTTACAGGGGGTGGGGGGGAGCATGGTTCTAGGCATAGCCTTCCTGAGCCAAAGGCATTGTGACAAATTACAGAAAGTCTTCTAGGGACCTGCTGAAAACGATGACATCTGTGTCCTGACATCAACTTTAACGTGAGCTGGTCTCCTATCCGTGGGGAAGAACAGCAGCAGGCAGTTCCTTAGGGAAACGATTGCAACCACCAGCTTGAGAGCATGTTCTAGCGCTGACACTCCTTTCAGGGGGAGCACTGCCCCAGGGCGTGGAAATACATACTCTTAAAGGAGGGGAGAGAGCTCGCTAGTCTCAGGGGCAGTATGTCTGGGGGCGGGGGAGGGGGTGGGGTGGTTTGGTGGAGAATACCTCCTTCATACCTTCCCTCTCCTGCCTCCCTGGTGATTCCCAAGAGGCCCTGTTCTCACAGCGTCTGCTGCCTCTCTTAACAGGGCAGGGTTCTCCACCCAGAAAACAGAGGCTGCCTCCAGTGCCCACCCCTACTCCCCTAATTTGACAACGTGTCATCCACCAGCCATGCCAAATCAAAGCCTGACCTCCCTCCCCGGGTCCCCCGGTGCTCCTCACCAACTTCAGCTCTGCTTCGGCTGGGTGCTCCCAGACGGCAAAGCCCCTCGGGGCTCAGACGCAGCGGTCAACTGACCACAGAATGGTTCCCCAGGGAGGCCCCGCAGGCCTCTGCTGTTACGCTCCAACGCATGGCCTCCCCAGCATAAGGGACACAACGTGGCCAGTCTGTGACCACGCCAGCCCCGCCTGGGGTATGAGGCTCCTCGGTGGCAGAAATTATGTCACTTGGCTTCTGAAGACTTTCCCTCACCTTACCAGGCGCTTCCCCCAACAGGATGTGCTTCTCTGGAGCCGGCTCTTTCCTAGGGACGGGTCCAAAGCAAGCAAGCAAGCCGAAGTCTGGCCGTCCTCACTCTTAAGGAAGATTCTGCTTGTCTGTATTCTGAGACTTCAGTCATTTTTCTGGCGAAGTATGCTCTATCCAGTATTCTTTAATAACATCACAATGAGTGTATCGTTTCCTCTTCTTTTCTATGTCGTACAGCTTAGATCATGGCGTGTGTTGGGGACGATAAAACCCAAGCTGGGCTTCACCCCAAAGCAGCTCCTTCTGGTTCCTCAGTGAACGAGACTGTGATCCACACGCCTCCCCGTCATCGTGCTAAAACAGTCAGCCCTACCTCCTTCTGCTCCTCGTGACCACAGTTAGCTGAATGCTCTGGCCTGATAGATGGAAGAAGGGCAAAGGAAGCATAACTCGATTCCAGAGACGTTCTGGAAGTTTCTCGTGATCGCCTTGTGAATAATACATCAAGATGTGGGCTGGATGGCAAAATTAGGTCAATCCAGAGCCAGATGAACAACAAGAAGAGGAGTGAGAGTGTAGATCACCGGTCTAAAGCCGCCTTGAGGAATGCCTCCTGCTATTCCGCCCGCTCTTCTCTACTGGGTACCGTCTCAGTAATTATTTTCACAAAGACATGTTTATTTAATAGGCACCTATGACACAGAGCAGGGAAAGATAGCTCATGCAATGGGTAATAGAAGCAGGTTTCTAAATTCTCTGCAATAAGTCAAAATAATGAATCCCTTGGAGGAACAAAACCTCATGACTCAACTTTCAGCCAAACTCTGGGCGGATATAATGTGAACAATAACAGCAGGACCATACCCATGCTGTCAAGCAATCAGCGAGGTGACATCAACAGGGCAGTATTTGCACAGGGACAAAGGTCAGAAGGGATAGGACAGAAAGACAAAGGGAAATGGAAAACACAGGGAAGACATGGGAAGACAAGTGCTCCTCCCTCGTGGGGATTGCAGTCCACAGAATGCACAAAATGGGTCGGGATTTGGTGTAGGGAAACCTGATGTGTTCTATAAACTTTCACACAAATCACAGCAAAAAGCAAATGAAAATAATCTATTCCAATATATAGTGATATAATAGGAATACTTCTCTCCTTTTTCTTTTGTTTCCAATAAATTTTTTAATCATTTTATTGAGGGCTCAAACAACTCTTATCACAATCCATACATCATCCATTGTATGTTAAGCACATTTGTACATTTGTTGCCCTCATCATTCTCTAAACATTTGCCTGGTATGTATCAGCTTCTCCTTTTTCCCCTCCCTCCCTTCTTCCTCCCTCATGAATCCTTGATAATTTATAAACTATTATTATTTTGTCATAACTTACATTGCCCTATGTCTCCCTTCACCCATTTCCCTGTAGTCCACACCCCAGGAAAAGGGTTATATGTGGCTCCTTATGATCAGTTCCCCCTTTCTACCTCACCCCTTTCCTTCCACCCTCCTGCTATTGCCACTCTCACTACTGGTCCTCACGGGCTCATCTGTCCTGGGTTCTGTATGTTTCCCGTTCCTAGCTGTACCAGAGTGCATCCTCCGATCTAGCTGGATTTATAAGGTAGAATTGGGACCATAATAGTGGGGGGGAGGAAGCCTTAAAGAATTAGAGGGAAATTGTATGTTTTATCATTGCTAGACGACACCCTGACTGGCTTATCTTCTCCCCACAACCCTTCTGTAAGGGGATGTCTTGTCACCTACAGATGGGTTTTGGGTCCCCAATACGTACTCCTCCTCATTTACAATGATTTAATTTTTAGTTCTTTGATGCCTGATACCTGATCTCTTTGACACCTCGTGGTCCCACAGGCTGGTGTGCTTCTTCCATGTGGGCTTTGTTGCTTCTGAGCTAGATGGCTGCTTGTTTACCTTCAAGTCTTTAAGACCCCAGACACTCTATCTTTTGATAATTGGCACCATCAACTTTCTTCACCACTTTTGTTTATGCACATATTTGTCTTTAGTGATTGTGTAGGGAGGGTGAGCATCATGGAATAGCAATTTAATACAACAAAGTGTTCTTGCATTGAGGAAGCACTTGAGTGGAGGCCCAATGTCCACCTGCTGACTTAATATTAATTCTATAAATAATATCCATGTAGATCAATTTTCCCATCATCATATATAAATATATTTACCTATGTACATGCCTTTATTTGGACATTTATAAATGCCCTCTGCCTCCTATTTCTTTCCTCTATTTCCTTTTACTTTCTTCTTGTCACACTATCATGCTCAGCCTTCATTTGGGTTTCAGTAATTTCTCTCAATGACATTACCATTGATCAATCTCTACCAGGCCTCTCATACTCTCTTGCCACTGATTTTTGGATCACTTGCTGTTCCTTTGTCCCTGGGTTGGTCAACACCACCTCCTTTCCCCTACCTCCCATCTCCCATGTCCTCCTGGAACCATCAGTCCTGTTGTTGTCTCCTCCAGACTGTTCAACCAGCCTATCTTATCTAGATAGACCTGCAGAGATAATAATATGCACACACAGAAACAAGACATAGCAAGACAAACGAAAAAAAAAAAGAGGAGAAAATATATATATAAATAATGATAAAAAAGAAAAACCTGTAAATAGTTTAAGGTCTGTGTGTTGACCTCTAGGAGTGTCCTGCGGTCGAGTCTGGTGGGGTGCTATTCCCTGACCCCAAAATCTATGCTTGGTACTCCCTCAGAATCTCCATGCTCTGCTCCCCTGCCCCACTGCCCGCTGCATGCCCGTAGTGTTTTGCCTCAGTGTGGTCAGACTGGGTGCAATCCCAACACTGTCTCCATGTTGTCTCCTTTAGGACTTTGGGTCAGCAAGGGATGTCATGTCTCACAGTGGGCCGGCCATATGGTCCTCTCTGTACCCTGGCTGTTCTGAGCAGAGATATCATCCACAAGGCTTGATGGTCCAGGTTTGCTCCACTCTCTCTTCTGCCCCCTTCATTTGCTTCACGTGCTCTGAGCTGTGACTTCAGTGCTGGCTATCTTCTAAAGTAAATTCTTCTCAGGAGAGGGCCTGCTGTCCACATAGTTGGGGTTGAGGTCAGGTAGGAATACACTTTTTAAGGTGACACCCAAGTACAAAACTTAACAGGCCGACATGCTTGTGGCTACACACGTAAGTCAACAAGCAATAACAAGGTAATAAAGAAGTATCAGGTCCATTTATCGTTGGAGATTGTGCAAGTGTAGCTTCTCACCAAGATAAGTATCAGTCGTGCTTTACTTCGGATTAATCATATACCAAGGTACCTTTGGGATAATCATGAAAGTGATATTATTTTTTCATGAAGCGTTAAAGGGCTTAGTCATGCTAATTTGAAAACTTGGAGACGACTTGAAAGAATTCTTCAAACATCTGAAGGACTGCTGTGTGAAAAGTGAAAGACTAAATTTATTCCGCATTACTCAAAATGGCCTAATTGGGCAAAAATTACAGGGAGAACAGCACTCAGCTGAGTGTTAAGGAAGAACTGCCTAACAAATTAGAAGCGCCCATCAACAGGGAGCAGGGAAGTCGTAAGAGGGTCACTACGAAGATGGTCTGCAGAGGGGTGGGTGCTGTCTGGTTTTCAGAACATTCTCAGAGTAAGATCCTGGTATTCTAGGAACTAAAGCTTGGTGCCTGAAGATATCACTCATATTAAATACCGTCATAACTTCTTAACATTTTCTTAGGAAAATACTAAGATCAGATGATCACAAACCAAAAACAAAACTCAATGACACCAAGGTTGCACTGACTCATCTCGATGCTCCGGGCCTGAGTGGAGCTGTTCCGGGGGTTTCCCAGACTACAAATCTTGACTTGGTCAAGGGAAAGAGCCTCGTCTGGACCCTGGTTCGTCAGCCCCGAATTAATCCCTGTCTTCATCATGCAACACTCACCGGTAGAAATTTATCCTCAACCACATGACTATCCCTACCCCCCTCCTAAGTCCTTCCCAGCCATCCAACCCAGTCCCTCACTCTCTCCCAAGCACTGCCACTAGCTTCAGAAAACAGGACTATATTCTTGGCCTCTCCTTCAGTGCCTCCAAGAAATTTCTCCTGCAATCTTCTCAGGTTGTGGCTGTAAATGCTCATCCTTTGGGGACAGGAGGCATTCCTAGTATCTTTGTTCATCATAACCTTCCTCAAGCCTCCCTTCCCCAACCCTTTGGGAATACCATCTACTTTCAACTATACCTCCCTCTTCCCCTCTCAAACCAAACCAAACTCACTGTCAGCGAGGTGACTAGGGCTTGTATCAACTCTATATATATAAAGGACTTACAAGACTATACATTGTTGTAGGAACAGACAGCTTCATAGTTCTCCCGAGGAGAGGCTGGTGGATTTGAAACATCGGTCTTGCAGTTGCAGCCCAACAACTAACCATCGTGTCACCAAGGCTCCCCACCCTCGGTGTCACCATATTTCAACTTCCAACCATTTCCTCCCATTCAAAGATCCTTCCACCCCTGGCGCACCAATCCCTTGTTAACGACCACGCTTCCTGCAGCTCCCAGAGCAAACCTCACTCCCCAAAGGAGGCCCTTTGGAGGACTTTGAACAGGTCAGCCATCCCCCCCATGATAGCCACCTTGAGGCTCTCCTTTATGGCTGTGACCTGACATGATTCGTGATGCATGTATCGTTTCACTGAGTGTCCCCTCTTCCAGAGGAGCCTCAGTGCTAGCATGGCTACTCATTGGACTGCTAACTACAGGGTCAGCAACTCGAGGCCACCAGCTGCTCCTTGAAGAAAGAGTAACAGTCTCGGAACCACGGACCCAGTTCTACCCTGTCCTATAGGCCCCTGGGAATTGGCATTGACTCCATGGCAGTAAACTTGAGTCCCTTCTCCCAGTGGAAAGGGAGTCCCATAACAGTGGGGACGACTGTCATCTTTGCCTCAGAAGAGTCTGCCACAAACAAGGTGCTCAATAAATGTATGCTAAGTAAAATAACCAAAAACAGGCATTCATAATCATCCACACGCTTTTCTTCCTGCCAGCACTGCCAGCATCTGCTGCAGGTACCGCATTTTACCAGTCTAATCTGAGTATTGGAAAAAGGGAGCTTCTAAAATTGATAATACCAGAGTTACAGCATGAAAATATATTAACTTCAGTGGACTCACACTGACAAATATGTTCAGAAGTACTAATATTATAAATGAACAGATATTGGGTAGAGGTCCGGGGCTTTGTGCTTGAGTGCTAACTTACACGTGGTGACGTCTGCACAGACCCAGCAGGACTGTAGGAGTAAAGGCCTGGCGATCTGTTTCCTTCCACTTGCAGCCAAGGCAACCCCACAGAGCATTGCTACCCTGTAACACACAGGGATGCCAGGAGGTAAAACCAACTCCACAGCAGCTAACAGTGATAGTGAGTATGGTCAGTGAGTATGATATTGACCTCGAGTCTAAATCCCTTACAGCGATACACAGTGTGGTGAAAGATTTCACTTGCACATGCAATGATAACCCGTGCCATATTTCCATACTCCACTCACATCCAGGAGCAGATAATTATTGACTGGTCTGTCATCATCCGTAGCCCTAGAACTCTCTAGCTCTTAAAAGTTTCGGCCGGCAAACTAAATGACACACCGCTGCTGGAAACGAGTTATTTAGCAAAACTAGCCACGCTAACAAACAGGTCCCAATTGGACACAGATACACTTGTCCCACACGCATTCAGGTTTTTTGTTTGTATTTTCTTTTTTTTTTTTTTTTTTTTTAGTTTTTAGGGCATCACTGCTCTCCGGTGGTGGGAGTAGGAGGCCCAGCCCCACTGCTGGAATTGAACCTCCGTCCCAGTGGGCCGCAGTCCCGCGCACAACCACTACGCCACCGGGGCTCAGCCCTTTTTGTTTGTATTTTCATGTGGGTGGCATAGAGCAATGATCTGTCGAGAAGCTCATGAGATCTCAATAACTGGCCTAGGAGTGTTAAAACCCTTTAGCAGGGTTGAGCCCCGGTGGCATAGGGGTTGAGTGCAGGACTGTAGCCCACTGGGTTGGTGGTTCAAATCTAGCAACAGCTCTCCAGGCGCATGGCTGGGCCTCCTACTCCCACCAGGGGGCAGTGATGCCCCCAGAAAACAAAACAAAACCCTTAGTAAGCAATGGCTGCTGCACTACCCTCTGCTAACTTCTCCACCAAGTAAAAACTGGTAAACAGCTAACACATGCAAAGCATTTGGCCGACTGCTGGCAGTTTGAGGTCTTTTTTGTGGCTGTTTTTAATTCTGCATCAAAAGCATGGGGTGGGGGGGGGGTTTGAATCATGCACTGAAATATTCCATTTCAGTGGATGGATGGATTGTGATAAGAGTTGTACGAGCCACCAATAACATGATTTTAAAAAAGAAATATTCCATTTCTTTTTTTCTTTACAGAACACCAAGTTCAATATCCATTAGCATGAGTGTAAAAATCAATATGAAACCCACTGCCTAAGATACTCAACCACCAGTCAACCAGCCTCTATAAAATCTCTAGCATTCATGGCGCTGCTTTTTAAAATGGAAGCAAATGGAAAGAAAATTAACTAAAGCAGGAAATGGCTAGGGAACCCTGCGTTAATATAGTTAACTCTGATGCTCCTTAAGATTTAACAAGGAATTGTCTGCAGCTAATAGAAGAGCTCTCTCTCTCTCTCTCTCTCTCTCTCTCTGAGGCTCTTTACTGTCAGCCAAAATATCGAACACAGAACAAGGACTCCCTTTTTCTACATTTTTATTCTCTACCTCCCATTCCTTCAACCATGTCCCTTGAGCATACGTACCAAAAAAGTTAAGGCTTTTTACTCCCATAAAGATTTACTATCTCAGAAACCCACAGGGACAACCCCGCTCTGTCCTATGGGGTGGCTGTAAGGCAGAGTCCACTCCAGGGCAGTGAGTTTACTTTTGCTCTGGGGTTTGGTTTAGGGTTGTTTTTTGAGAATCAATTATGTCTGCTAGATTTGTCGGGGTCTCCCCCATTCTCAATATGTTTTAAAGTTACTGCTTAGTTCTATTATAACAGGAAATAAAATGTTTATGGTTATTTTCACAGGCCCTATTTATTGTCTCGAAGATGCTATGCAGTGTGCACCAACTCACAGGACATTGTTGGTAGGTGGCGTCGGGCAGATCCCTGCTCAGACCAGCTCCTCCTGGCCTGCAGCCCAGACGGTTTCCTTGACTTCCAGGTAAATCTTCACAGGACCACAGCCCCAGGTCTTTCTCCTGCAGAAACACTGTGTGGGTTTGAACACTAACCTCGTTAGCAGGTTACATCGAAACTAGATTCTATAAGGGCCAGTCATTCCCAGTGAAAAAATAGCTACACTCGAGCGGCTCCATGGCCCAACTGCTACCACAATCCGATCACTGTTTTGACAACTGATTGATGCAGCGACAAGTCACTTTGATCCACACTTCTTTTCGTGGGACTATCGGGTAAGAATGGACTGCTAGCCACAAGGTCAGTCAGTGGTCAATCCCACCCTCTGCTCAGCGGGAGAAAAGGGCAATCTGCTCTGGTAAATATTTTCCGCCTCAGAAACCCTTCACACATCACTATGGGTGCGAATCCGTTCCAGAGCAGTGGGCTCAATTTGGGGTTATCATAATCCCATCATCTGTCTTCTTACTCCCTGTCTATACAAACTGCCTTATATGCATCCTTCTTAACTGCTCTCATCTCTTTTCCAAATTTCCAAGGGCCAGCGGGTGCACACACACACGCACACACGAGGACTTCTTCGGTATATATTCTGCTTATGCCAACCAGTGAAAAAGCCTTTGTAGAGTCTTATTGGCTATAGTTTGTGAAAAAACAACAGTCTCTCTCAGAGAGAAGTGATGGAAAGGTAAGTAACTCGGCAGAAGTATACATTTAGATATAATTTTCTTTTTTTAACACAGCATGAAGTCCCTACCAAGTGATCCTCATGGGAGGAAGGAAGGATTTGCCTCATCTCCTTAACCCTTCCCTGAAAATTCTTCTTTTAAAACCAGTTCTCCTCCTGGCTCTCTACAATATTTGATCAGGTCTGTTTCCTCTATTGATACATATATATTTTTAATTGAAATTTTAAGAAAAATGTTATGCTTCCTTTCCTTTATTTAAACTTTTCCATATCCTAAACTTTAACTGTGAAACAAAGTAAACTTTAACATCATATGTTCTCATCTGATTTTAAAATGTTTACTTTGTTTTACCTTCATGTTTTTATTCTATTTTATCTTAATAAATCATTTTATCCTCATTTCTTTGTCTTGATCATGCTTGATCATGTAATGGCTAATAATAAGTGAGTTCTGGTGGTATGGTGGTAAAATACTAGGCTGCAAATCAAAAGGTCAGCGGTTGGAACCTCCAGCCACTTGGTGGAAGAAAACCGAGGTAGACTATTCCTGAGAGGATCCGCAGCTTTCCACATAGGAAAAGAATGTTTGGGAACTAGTTGTGGTGGGAATTGCACAATTCTATCTGATGTGATTTAAATATGGAATGGTATATGTATTATGTCCCAAACAATAATATTTTTAAAGGTCCCACAGCTTCAGAAAACCTACAGGTCTTCTCTGTCCATGGAGTCACGATGGGTTGGACTTCATTCCACAGCAGTCAGTGGGTTTGGGTTTTGGGACAGGAAGGAAAGACAGTGATGAAGTGCCCAGTCACTGACTGACAACTGGCAGCTCAGAGTCACCACAGCTCTAAGGAGGAAGGTTGTGACCATCTGCGCCTGTAAGAGTCAAAGTCTTGCAGTCCCTTGGGGCCTGCAGGGAGGCTAGCAGATGAAATCCACTATGTGGCAACAAGCGGGGTGGCTGTTAAGGAGTGCAGTGCATAAAGGACTCCTTGCTCCCAGCAGGCCTTACCGCTCCTCTGGCTCCTGACCCCCTGTCCAATGACAAATTCTCCCCTTGGGAAGATCAGGGGATGCACAAGTTCATGCTGTAGACCCCTCTGACATTGTCAATAATGCTTCCTAACATTTCATCTAAAACATATACAAGGAAATCTTTGTTATCACCTGAGAAGCCCATTGATAACGAGTGCCTTATGCAAGGCCACAATGGTCACATTCAGACAGCACCTGGATTACACAGACAGCAAAGATTTTGAAGCTTATCCCCTCTTTAAGGAAATCAGAACTTCAAAGACATGTTAGAAGGCACCTAAGCAAGGGAGGGGTCCCAAAGTTGAAGCAGGGACCAGGCTACCCCACATCACTTGTGTCACCTGGGGGGATTCTTGGGGTGAGGAGAGGTTGTAAAATAAACCTCTCTCCAGTCTGTCACACATCTTCCACACCAGGACCTGAAGGAACCACCTCTTGGCATGGAACTTCTGACTTTCTGCCAACACTGTGAAATCAAGGAAATGCTGGACAGAGCAAAAAGCATCCCAAATATGTACATCTATTTTATGTATATTTTTTTACAGGAATCATTGGGAACTCTGGTCCAGCTACCTGAGAAGTCAGGCAGATCCTTCTCATCATCCACCAAAGAATACACACACACTATATATATATACATATATATACATACATACACACACACTCATCCTTTCTTGGGGATAAGCTTATATATATAGATATGTATATTTTTTTAGATCTAGATACCAGATTACACCTGAGAGGGACTCAAAGAATACCCTTAGATTAAAAGTGCAGAGGTAGGGTTTGTTTGTCCTTGCTGTCTTCAGTTTTAAAATGTATTTATTATTTGTGGGTCAAGAGCAGGTTAGCACATTTCTCCCATCTATTGGATCCTTAAGGAGAATTCACTTCATCTAGAAAGAGCACCGGGATTAAATTCCAGTCTTTGCACTCAGCAATTGGTCTTGAACCAATTTCACCTGCAAATTCTATAAAATGGGGATAAGAATGACCACTACAGGAGGGGAAAAAATCTTTAGCAACACCGCAATGGACAAGGGCCTAATCCCTAAAATCTACAGAAAACTGCAATACTTCAATCTGAAAAAACAAATAATCCACTTTAAACATGACCAAAGACATGAACAGTTTACTAAAAATGACACCTTAATGCCTACCATATGAAAAAGCGCATCAATTTGTCATTGTCAGCGATGACGGTTCAATTCAAAAATAATAATTGCTGGCAAAAGATTAGAGGATGCAGACATTGGAATGCTCATAAATGCTGGTGAGTCTGTAAATATGTATAGCCACTGAGGAAAATGATCTGGTGCTACCTCCAACCACTAGAAATAGAGCTTCCAGGCGATCTAGCAATCCTGCTGTTGGGGTCATAGCTCAGGAAGTCCGAGCCATAACAGGAGAACATGCACCCAAGCCCTTCACAGCTCTGCTCACAATAGCAAGAAGCTGGGGAACTGCCCAGCTGTAGAAGAATGGATAAAGAAACGCTGGTACACACACACAGTGGATTACTGTGCATTGTAAAAGAACAATGATGAAACCACCAACTACCTCAGGACATGAAGGGACATGGAGAAAAGGATGCTGAGTAAAGTTAGTTCATTTCAAAAGGACAAACTGGTATGAGAGACCACTACTATAATGTTACAAACCAAGACCAAGGGAACAGACTGTGGAGTCGCCCCAGGGCGGGGACGGAGGGTGGGGAGATGGAGCTAGGGACTGGAAGGCTGGCGGGGTGGACTCGGGTGGAAGGGAGGATGAAGGCCCACAGAGGGAGAGGAGCAGTCAGGGGGGCTGGAGAGAGAGGAGGGGGCGGTGGGTTGGAAGAGTGGTCTGTCCTGTTGAATGCAGAGTTGATGGTCTGACGTGTAAACCACTCCACCTAGTTCATACCCACACAAAAATCATCATCATCATCATCATCAACAACAACAAAGAATGACGAGATTTCGTGGCCATGTGGCTTCAAAAGGAGGCGAGGCATGTACGGGCAAACACAGCCCCTAGTAGAACATGAATTCCTTTGCAATGTGTCACTGCCATTGCTGTCATGTACACCTCTGTCTCCACGCTGTGAGCCCAGGCGAGGCTTGCCACCTGCTGATCAACAGGATACAGTGGAAGTGATGCCGAAAACTCTGGAGTCAAACACCTTGCACCGTCGCCTTTGCTCTCTTGGAACAGAACCCTGACACTATCATATGAGGAAGCCTGCCCCGCCATGAAAGGCCACGTGGAGCAGAACTGAGGTTTCCTGACTAACAACTGAAAGACAATACCAGCTGCCAGTTATGTCAGGAAGACCTCCAGGATCCTCTGTCTAAATAACCTTAAAGCTGAAGTCAGCCACATGTGAGGCCAGTAAGTGGCCAACGAACCTACAAGACCATAAGACGACCAAGTCATTGTTTGAAACGAGTTTCTAGGGGTGTTTGTCATCCAGGAAGAGTTTTAGAATAAAGGGGGGGGGGGTCCTGGAGGCATACTGGTGACATATTGGACTGCATATTGGGTACAGTCTGCAAGCTTGGCTGTTTGAAACCATCAGTCGCTCCCTGGGGAAAAGATGGGGCTTTCCCCTCCTGTAAAGAGTTACTGTCCATTTCAGAAACTTACAGGACAGTTCCCTGTCCTCGAAGGAGTCGATCTCAATGGCAGGGGGGTTTGCGGAGGTTTTCCCGGTTTTGTTTTATGAGAGAATAGGCATTACTGGTTCAGTGGTAGAATTCCTACTGACCATGTGAGACACCTGAATTTGATTACCAATTAATCTCATGGTCAGCTACCTGTCAGTGGAAACCATGATGCGATGATGATGATGCCGAATATGTTTCCTCAAAGCTTCCAGATAAGTGGACAAGAACGAAAGGTCTGGTAATCTAATTCTGAGAATCAGTGACTGAAAAAACACAGGATCTGAGTTAACGACATGGAGACCATGTCTGGGCAACTCCTGCTTTGGTGGAAAAGAGACACTCCAATTTCACACCAGGCCAAGCCTGATTGCCACAAGGCAGAGGTCTGTCCCATCTTCCATCCTTCTTTCTCCTATTCTGGCAAGTTCCCAAGCACTCTCCTTCTCTGCTGGGTTTAGTCATCCATTGCAAGAGCCACCAGAACGCACAGACAATATTTGTGATTGTGGAGGTTTAATAGGGTCACTAACAGGTTATCACAAGTCAGGATCAGATAACATTAAGGATACAGTCTTTTGTCCACAGCCGTGCCTCTGGATCAGCCATGTGTCTTTCTGGTCCTGAGTCTCTCCACCACGTGGTCCCTTGGTCTCTGCCTTGTTCTCAGGACTGGGAAGCCCATCGTTCACCTCATGGTCTTGGGGCTGCTCCTCTTGGCTCAGGGTGGCTCCTCTGCCCTGTCTCATGATCTTAGATGTTAAAGCCTCGGGTGCGTCAGACACGGAAGTCACATGCCCTCAGCTGGTGATCCTTTTTCTGGATGGCCCCAGAAAATTCTGGCTCTGCTTCTGAAACAGCTGTCTTATACCCAGTGGAGCAGCAAAACTGAGTCGCAGAACTCACACACTCTATTTGCATGATTCCACCAAATCGTTTGCAGAAACAGCATAGAAAATCTAGAAGTAAGTAATTCCCTTCACCTCTGGATCACAATGTTGCACTGGGGCGGGCCTGCGATGCATGCTTACAGGGCAGCATTTGAGCCCATCGTGCATGGGGTCATCGTAAGTTGGTGCCAACTTGATGACAGATAACAGCATGTGGTCTCTAGCTATTTCCTGAATATGTTAGTCTGGGTTGACTAGAGAAACAAATGCACAGATGCTCATCTGTGATTAAAAAAGAGCTTTATATATAGTGTAATTGTGTATTAAGAAAACATCCCAGCCCATTCCAGAACAAGTCCTTATGTACGGTATCAGCCATTATTTCCAATACCAGTTTACAAATTCCTCTTGAGACTCACGGAACACATGCAATGACACCAAATGCAGGAAGATCACAGGCCAGTGGGTGAAAAGTCTTTTGGATCCAGAGCCTGTGTAAGTTTTCCGGCACTGGTGTGGGTCTCCATGTGACTCCTCCAGTTCCACGGCTCTGGCTCCACACGCCATGTGGCTTTTCAAAAGGAATGTCTTGCAGAGAGACCAGCAGAGAATGAGGAAGGGTCTGACTTCCAATGAGTTATTTATCTCCATCCAAATGAAGTCATCAAACTGTGACCTACTGACAGGTTAAACTCCACCCCTTCCCATGTTGACAGATTACGTAACTGTCACATTGAACAAAAGTGTTGATATCTATTGCTCCACTGTTAACAAAACACAGAAGGCTGTCGTTTTTCTGAATTGAAGCAAAGTGACTATTTCTGCCTCCTTTAAGCCCCTTGGACAAGAGTCCCCGCTGTCTACAATCATAATCTGACAGGTGAAATTGGGGGACTGAAAAGGGTAAAATCGTTGAGGGGATTCTGACACTGGCTGATCCTTTATCCTGTTTATTTAAGGTCTGCTTAAAGCTTTCACCTGAGTGGTTTCTCATCTCATCAGTTTGTTATTGCCTAAACGGGTTCCAACAGCACTATTTCCTAATAAATGTGGTGCTTGGCTCCCCAATTCAGCATATGATTTATACTGTCAGGGATCCAGAATACTTCTTTCAACACCGTGGCATGCCACCTTCAACCAAGTCACAGACTAGCCGGGAGATAAACAAAGCAAACCAGATGTGGCTTCAGATGGCTTCAATTCAACACTATAATCCTCAAGCTTAAAGTCAAATAAAGGCATGTAGTGAGGGCTCCACTTGACCCACTGACCTGGAAATGCAGGACTGCCCCAGAGGCAGGCTCAGGAAACAAGAATTCATCGAGGTGGCGGCGATAACTCAAAGTCAGACAACGTGAGAGGTGCAAGCATTTCCCACCAGTGACTAAGCAGATTAACAGCAGACCACACTTGTCAATCTGGGACCAAATCCTGAGAACTACCTGTGGGCAATTTTAAGTGTGGCGAGGCTTTCAAGACCTCTGGAAAGGAGGGCCCTGGTTCCTCGGGTGTGTAGATGCTGACTGTGACCAAG
>PVJH01022291.1:0-36944 GCA_004026705.1 Nesogale talazaci | reverse complement strand
TTCCTCCAGAAGTGAAGAGCCTCGCTCTTCTCTCTGGAAGGACCCTCTAGGCGACTGTCCCCCTTGGAACTGGCTCAGTCCCTCCCTCTCAAATGCCACCAGCTCTCAGCCCCTCTTCAGAAGGAGAAGCCAAGCGGGAGCCAGAGAACCCTGGCTTAGGGGGGCGGGGTTCTCATACTCCATTCCAGGCTATTCTGAGAAGGGCCTCTGGTTCGTGGACCACCTCCTCTCACCCAAGTGGACTGGTCAGCTTGAATTCCAGAAGACCCCTAGGATCAATAATCGCTTGCAGAGGCACCTGCTCTGTGAGGTGATTAGTGCCTCTGAATCAAGAAAGCCCCCCCTGCGACCCCCCCCCCCCACTCCCGGTAATCAATCAAAGTAATGATTTTCCTCCAGGCGGGTTTCTGCATAGGTAGGGAGAGTACAACAAAGCTGTGCTGAATGCTAGAGTAGGCTTTTCAGCTCCGGTCTGCTCTTCGGGGCACTGGGCAGTTACAGATGTTAATCCCTGAGAATGGCAGACAGACTTGTCTAAATGAGACAAGAGCTGACCGGGGGGTACAGAAAGAGTTAATTGCTAATGTGGCGTGATCTTTATGGCCCAGATGCAATACCCTTGTGCCCCAGGGGTGCCCTGGGCTCCACTGTCCATGACAGAAAACCATGTTGGATGAGCCCAGTAATGGCAGTTCTGGTGTTCTTATACTATGAAATATTAATGATCAAGAGATTATGAGGCATTCATTAGATGCTAAATGTCATTACTCCCGGATTTAATGGAACTTATTAATTAGTGCCTCACGCCAATCGGTATTAATGTGATTTATAGATTTCCTCTGGAATGACAGCAGAGGCAGTAGTAGAAGGACCTTGCTTGTGAAGGGTGATTTCCATTGCTCTTTGGTCTCCGCATCTTCAGAGGGAATGTCTCCCAGCCACGACGACTGTGCACCCTTCCCAAGTCGTTCGGGTCACCGATAGGTAGATCACTTCCGCAGATCTTTCCGTCATATCAGAGCCCCGTTGCCCATTTACGCTGACCTGACATTGTGAATTATTGCTTGGCTTTTCTCGCAGCTTCAGCAAGATCTATGGTGAGCTCGAGTCTAATTAAGGAAGACAAAGAACTTTGATTTCAGTGTTCTTCTCACCTATAAGCTTTTCCTTCGCAGGAAACTCTAAGCTCATCAAAGGAGTCTTATCTGGATTTACACCCAAATGATGAGATTTAAAAGCTTTCTATTATTTATACTCTATATTATGTGCAAAATCCTAGCCTTTCATGGGTACCCAGAGAAAAGGCCTTTAACTGGGAGCCTATGATTGACAAGTGGAATTCACTTGAGTTGTCACATGTCTTTTTATTTATCGATTTTTAAAAGGCCCTTTGAGAAAAAAAAGTTATTGCAACGCTCACAGGTACCCCCGTAGGATGTCAAGCTTTAGCCAAGTCTTCATCTGCTTTCTGAACACGGGTGTATTTATTCCAAACCGCGTTTCACAGTCCTCTGATGATGTTCATACACTAGCCCTGTGCTCCAGGAGACCGAGACAGAAAGAATCTCTAAGAGAGCATCTTGCCCGCCTTCCTATTTTGAGCCAGAACTCTTTGATCAGACCCTCATTAGAAAGTAGCCTTCCCCTGGAAGTTCATTTATGTCTGTCTTTCAGACCAGCCTCAGCCTATAAACCAAAGGTTACAAGATGATGGATTACTCTTGACAGTATTTCATAAAAAAAGTGTCACACATTACGAATACGGGCCAGTGATATGTGAGGAGCGCGCTGCCTCTGCTGGTGCCGCGTGCACGGCCTCGGTGGCTCTGTGACATGCGCTTTGTACACAAGCTGGGCTACAGCCACCATTGCTCCATCGTGGTTTCAGATTGCCCCTCTCGGATGTCTCCAGCAAGGAAATGCCTCCCCTCGGTCCCTCCACATTAAAGGGATCGGAATACAGAGGTGAATAAATGGTTCCCATCTTCAAGATGTTCCCACACCAGGGGTTAAGACACACTCAGGGACAGGACCTAAGAATGCGCGCTGTAGCAGAAATAAGAATGGAGTGTTATGGGTACCTGCATGGCGAAGAGAAGGAGGGCCTGGGGAAAACAGGAAGGCTACATGGAGGCAGTAACATTTTATTTCCTTTCTCAAAGGATGGGCTAAACCTTGCCAAGAGGATGCTATAAGGGAGACATTGGTATGGCAGCGTATGAGGTGATTTTGTATTTCTGCAAAGTTTGCGTTGGTGTGGCTTGGATTTATAATTCTATCTCACAACTTTGGGGGCCTCAAGAAATTGGACCGCTGTAGAATAAGCATTTTCAAAGCCCAAAGTTGATATAGTCTAATGACTGCCTACAAGCTAGCTACTTCCAGAAAAGTGGAAGCAGAAGTCTGAACTGGAATGCGGTTTTGTACAAGGACAATTAACCCGGGGAGTCAGGATCATGGGAGATCAAATATCCAGCCAGAAAATGGTGGCATGTCTAACTAAGCATTGGTTGTGCTCTGACCTCAGTGTTTTCCAACATTACCAGCTCTTCACTTGTCTTAAATTTCCCTCTGCCTTCACTGGCCCTGATATCCCTAGTGTGTCTCTCAGAAATACCAATGTTCTAAAATGACAGGGCTGGAGCCAGAGAATTTTTACCTGGTGTTTCACTGTGTTATTGAACTCAACAAGCCCCAAACTACACTCAGATTTCCCTATGGCCCACCTACTCCTTCTCTCTCTCTCTCTCTCTCTCTCTCTCTCTCTCTCTCTCTCTCTCTCTCTCTCTCTCTTAGGTTGACAAGTCACACAAGTCACTCAGATACAATATTGTAGAATTATCTGTCACATTCCACAAACCAGAAGGATCTTTCCTTTGGAAATAGCTTTTATAGCCATATTCCTCTGTCTATATTTCTGCTGCCAGCTATTGCCATGTCTTTATCCTCTTACCTCTGGAATATTATAACAGTATCCTCCCTGGTTCCCACCATTCCAGGAACCACCAGTCCTGCAGTTTTTCTGGATAATGTTGTCAAATATATTGGCCTCAAATGCTGCTTTGATCATGTCACTGTTCAGCTTTCGGCTCTCCTTTCTAGGTTAGAGAGAAGGACCCACTGCATCACTCTAAAAATTCTCTTTCTTCCTGTGCGAACTCCCACTGCCTGTAAATATCCCAATGGATTTGTTGGCCATATTTTTAAATGTTTACAAAACAAAATACACTTGCCTTCTCAAAATATGCTCACACGAGAGTTAGTTACTTGGTGGCATTCTGTATGTTTCTCTTTACAGCCAGAAAGTTCCTTAAATAAATGCATGTCTTATAAGAAAAGATCACCATTGGCTGACATGTACACCCAAACACACATATGCATCTCTAATTACTCCCAAGTGATGGCAATGATTTATTGACATGCCGAGGCAAACTCACCATGAATATTCTAAAGGGTTTTCTTTCACCCTTTAACCCAAGGTTGAGACCAAAAGCAAGCTCTTTCCTCATTTCAAACATTTGGATTTCACAGAGTCAAAACTATACAGTTTATTCAAAACACCACTGGTTTTCATAAGGAGTGATATTTTTTAAAAATGCAATAACAGAAATGTTTTCAGCATTTAATGTAAGGATATAATCAGTTTCAGTATTGTGCTACAATATATCATTTCTGCAAATAATTAACATATACTATATTAAAGTCATCACTCTAAATTTCTGCTCTAAAATAATTTTATTTTAATTCAATAACATATTTGCGCACCTCCAATGTAGAAACTACTGGCTAGTCCCACCAGACTATGCAAAGATGAATAAAATATGCTCTGCTGCCTCAGGGAATTTTAGGTTAATGGAGGAAGGAGACACAATTGCAAGAGGCCACCAGGAGGGGCAGTTTGGGGTGAGAGCTATCACAGAGATACCAATGAAATGCAACAGGGGAGCCAATAACAGAGGGCTTCCTTTCCAGTGGAACGGCTATCGCTAAGCCCAAGTGGAACAGATGTGCTCTGAGTTGTGTCTTGAAAAAAAGGATGTGTGTGTGTGTGTGTGTGTGTGACTTTAGACCAGGGCAAAGCCCAAGGGAAATTTACAAAGTAGCACCCACCACTGTACTGTTCTGAACCCCCTGCCTGGGGTGAGCCATCCTGGCAGTGCCATTTTGTCACTGACTGGAAGCCTGGAGCCACGAAATACCACAACGTGCCTGAAATAGACAGTGCCTGATAAGTTTCTCATTTCACTGACACACCGCAGAATGTCACCATTCTTTTTCACATTCCTGGATTAAGCTGTTTCCTTTTCGGAGCCTTCAAGCACATATGGCGAAAAAGAAACCCGTTCAAAGGAACCCATAATCATGTTAGTCCCACTCAGAGTGTGATGTTTCAGCAGATGGCGCTTTATTAATTGCCATGCCTCCTGTCTCTCTCACCTTAGCTGGGTCTGCGAATGCCGGGGTTTCATCTGGGACCTAATCTTAAGCTCATTTAGACCACGTCTGACAACCAAGGCACATCTGCAGGTATTATAGCCAGTCTTTCCCATTCACAGCAACCTGGAATGAGGGTTCCAGAGTCCGTATTTCTGGGTGTCTCTCCTTCTGATTAAAAGGAGACCCAGTGGCATACTGCTTAAACACTGGGTGGTTAACGACAAGGTCAGTAGTTTGAAACCACCAGCTGTTCCATGGAAGGAACATGAGGCTTCTGTCTCCCATAAAATGTTACAGTCTCTGAAACCCACAGGGGCAATTCTAGTCTATCCTAGAGGGTCACTGAATTGGAATCAACTCAGTGGTAGTGAGCGCCCCCCCCCTTCTGATGACCTTCAAGTCTCTCCCACTTGTGCCTGGTGGAATGCATATAGGCACTGGAACCAGATCACACATGGATCTTAAGCCCACGGCTGTCCACCTGGGTCTCCTTAGCCAGTAGTCAAACTTACTCCATGTTGCCTGTTTCTGGAAAAAGGGCCCTTTCTACTTGAATTTATAATTATCACATGATGAAATCCATTTCTATCCACTCCCACCTCCACACCATCTTCTTTTGCCTTGTAATCACATAAACATGCCTTATAGACTGGTGAGAGAGAGCCAATGAATATGGCCTTTCTCGCCAAAATCCCTTATGTGATGTGTTGTAAACTCCAGCCTATGTATCGAAGGCTCTACTTCCATTTTGGAGGGAGTTCTCTACTACGCTCAGGGACATGATTAAGGTGGGAGTAAGTCTCCACATTAGTAAAAGACATGCATCAAGTCCCCCAGCCGCCGCTTCCCTGGGGATATGGTCTACGGAAAGACATATATCACATCTTCACCCAAGCCATTCCTCTGTATTTAAGAGCCATCTTGGAAACAGAGAGAAAAATCTCAGGAGCAGAACAAGGGAAATCCACCAGTGGAGATTCTCTCTCTGAAGTGGCAGATATTCACAGTCTCTGTCTGAAGTGGCAAAGGCTAAAAGGCTGCGGCATGAAGACCCTTGTAAGGACATAATCATTGTTCTGCTGCAGTGTATCATCTCTGCACACAGTTAAAGGAGCCATGCGAGACCAGGAGGCATGGCAAGAACACCAGGAGACACAACAGAGGAGCAGTGCTGAGTCTGTGAAGCACAGCAGTGGGTGGGCTTCTTGGCTCATGGAGGCAGAAGCCAAGGTATCATATGGCTGAGAGACTGAGGGATGGAGACTTGACTACCAGCTGAGGAAAGGTGCTGCTTTCCTCAAGGACCAATGACTGTGTCCTTCTTGTATACTAATCCTGGATTGTGATAAGGTGCTAATTTCCCAAATCAACCCTCATCCTCGTGAGCATCGTCTGTGAGTTCTGTGTGGCCATTACACTCAATCATTCAGCCAAACAGAAAGGTAGAGTGCTGTGGGGTGAACAGTTTGTGTCAGAATAGAATAAAGGAGGTTCGAGGATAGAGGCATATCTGGCTCCCACCTCTGGGCAATATAGGTGTCAGAGGAGATGATATATGGTTCCACAAGTCATTTCTGCATGCTGATTAGATGAGGGCGCTTCAAAATGTTCACAGAAACGTGACTACTATGAAAAAAGTATGCATGGTTATTAAAAAGGTTTTTTCACCAAAATAAATGCATACCAACTTGTTGTAACATGTCTGACCAGGATTTAATTGAAGCAATAATAAGTATAAGACATCAGTCAAGTCTTTCATTGTGGGTGCTGAGTTAGCAAAAGGTTACACATTAAAAGCCCTTCACAAGTTAAAGTGAAGGCAATAATCCCCCCCCTCAAAGAGACATCACTTAAAGAGAGACCTTATCACAATAATATGAATTCTGCTAAAATTGAAGTATGCACAAATAGGGGGAGAAGAATGATGAAATCATTGATGCTTTATGAACAGTTTATGGGGACAATGCCCCCCCATACAAGCAGTTTATGAGTGGATAACTCATTTTTAAAAGGAATGCGACACGTTGAAAATGAAAACTGTGTCAGCACACCATCCACCTCAATTTTTTAGGAGAGATTTTGTCCTTGCCCATCGACATCTCAATTGATTTGAGTTACACAATTCTGACTGAAAAATTAAAGTTGAGGAAGCTTTCTGCTTGATGAGTGCCAAAATTGTTGCTTCCAGGTCAGCTGCATACAGACTCAGCTTTCAATGGAATTTTTACACAAATGGGACCAAGATCCTGAAGCATTTCTTCAAAGAATTGTCACAGGAGATGAAACATGGTTTTCCAGTATGATCTCAAAGACACAGTACAATCAAAGTACTAGCTATCAAAAGGTGGACATGGTCCAGGCAACGCAAAAGCAGACCATTAAAGAGCAAAAGTCATGGCAATGATGTGTTGGGATGCTCGAGGCATTTTGCTTGTTGACTTTCTGGAAAGTCAAAGAATAAGTCTGCAGATTACACGTACTTTGTGAAAGTTAGTCAAAACTTTAGAAGAAAAATTCCCAGGAAAAGCTCACCAGAGAGTCTTTCTCCACAACTGCAATCGCCTGCTCATTTCTCTTGTCAAAAATGGCAATTCAAAACTTTGATGGGGCATCTTTCTTACAGTTCTGATTTGGCACCTCTCATATTGTTGTTTCCTAATCTTAAAAAATTAGTAAAGGCCCCTCATTCTTCTTTAGGTAATAATGTTAAAAGAAAAAGACTGTATTGGCATGGCTAAATTTGCAGCACCCTCAGTTCTTTAGGAACTAGCTACATGGCTGACATCACTACTTATACAAGTATCTTGAGCTTGATGGAGTTTAAAGATTGGAAAATAAAGTTTTTATTTCTTATTTAATCTTTTAATTCTATTCTAGCATGAACTTTTTAAAGACCCCTTCATATTACAGTCATATCATTTAAATATCTACATTACAAATGGCTCCTTAATGAATGGCATGCAATCCTTTCTCATGTTCCTTATAGTTTTATATTATTTAAAGCTGAGAGGCAGCCTATTATTCTTACTTGTTCGATTAACATTTATTCAGTGTATGTAGTGTTGTTATGAATCTGAATGGACTCAATGACTGAGTTTTTTTTTTTTTTGCTGTTGTTTATGAATTCAAGCATGGGACCAAGAACTAGGGAGACTGAGATGAATGAGGAAAACTCTCTTTTGTCTGCCAAATACTTTCTTATGAGATTAAATGATCAATAAACACTTAAAACAGTGGCATATTACAAATGCTATGAATGAAACAGAGTGATGGCACAGGCAGCAATTTAGGCTATGATCCTATTTTAGATAGGTTGCTCAGGTAAGTGCCCCCAAAGGGGGAATTTTGCTCACAGACCTAAAGACACGAACCTTTCTTATAAGGGAGAGAGCATTTGAAGAGGAAGTAAAAGTCACTTCAAGATGAACCTTGTATCACTAAAGAAGCCAACTGTGTCTAGAAAGTAATGAGTAAAAAGGAGAGTTCTATGAAATGATGCTACAAAGCCAGACAATGGCCTCATGACTCACAGCTGTAAGACCATACTAAGCTTTCTTTTTTGAATGAAGATAGGGTGGTGTGGTAGTCACATAATTTCATGTCAACTTGAAGATATATAAAAGTGCAGGGGGTGGAATTTAGCCTATCAATCAGGTCACAGCCTGATGGTGACTCCTTATGGGTATGACCTTCTCATACAAGGCCCTGGGAACTCCCCCTCTCCTCACGCCTTTCCTTCACCTTCATGCTGCTGGACTTTGATTGCTGCCAGAGCCCTGGAGATGTGTTCATTACCATTGGATCCACATGATTTTGCACCCACTGGCCTGTGATCTTCCTGCACTCCACATCATTGCATGTGGTTGCATGAATCTGGACTAGTATTGGACTTAGGAACTTCAGTTGGACTGGATTGGGATGTCTTCTTGATACATAGTTACTTCTTCATATAAAGTTCTTTTTGATACATATGTGAGTGCCTCTGAATTTGGATCTCTAGTCAACTCAATCTAATACAAGCAGCAAGTACAAAGACAGGAAATCAATCAGAGGCTAATAAACTAATCGAAACAAAAAATGATAGTAGTTTGGACCAAGTAGTTTGAGAGAGAAAAAAAGATTTCTGGAAGGTGAATTCACAGGATGAATCTAAGTACAGATGAGTAAAGTGACCAGATTTTAAGCAGGACAGCATTGACCAGGAAGGGTAGGTGGGGGTTCTTGATTAAAAATTTGGTCTGTATGGACCAAATAGAATGCAAAAATAGTATTGTCATAGAATGTCATAGAATACAAAAATAGTATTGTAATATATTTGTTTTAATTTTAAAATGCTGTGGGACGTTGTTAAATTGTTAAAAGGTGGGATATCTGGTCACTTTAAGATGAGGGAAAGAAGAAATCAAGGATGATGCCTATATTTATGGCTTGGATATTTGAATGGTGATGCCATATTGATAATGAGGAAGATGAGGGGAAAGTATATTTGGAAGAGAATTTAAAAAAAAACTGTTTTGGACCTGCTAACTTTGAAATGCCATTTAGAGATTTCCATGGGATAGGCAGTTGAATATGCAAACCTGACCATCGGGGAAACAGTTTGGGTTGGAAATTTAGATTTTAAAGGTGTCAGCATATAGGGGTTGTTTAAACCCAAAGTAACTAGATGAGATGACTTATGGGAAAGTTTACCTTGAAACACTGAGGCACTCAAGCATTAGAGCTCTTTTGGAGAAGTAGATGCAATAAACAAACCCAATAAGTAAAGTAAAAGGGTAACCAGGAAAGGATATGCTGCTATAATCAAGACAGGGGAGTGAAATAATTTAGGATGATGACATAATAAGAGAATAATACAGAGTCTAAGGTGTGGAATCATAGAGATTTATATTCAAATTCTAATATAATTTTAGGTGGTTATTTAGCCTCTTCAAGCATCTGAGAAGTGGGAATAAAAGTAATATCTTTCTTGGGGTTGTTATGAAAATTCATAAGTGCAATTTATTGAAGGAAGGAAACCCGATGACACAGTATGCTAGGCATTGATTAGCTAACCAAAAGGACGGTGGTTCAAAGTCACAAGCCACTCCAAAATAGAAATACGAGGTTGTCTGCTCCCATAAGGAATTTTTTTAATTAACAATTTATTGACATTAATTCATTCAATGTTTAAATATATGAGGGGTGCTCCTCAAACAGAATATTTTTCAAAGCTTTGCATTTAATTTTTTTAACAAGACAACCTTATCACCTTCAAAGTTCTCTCCATTACATTTAATATATTTATCAAATCTGTGATTCTATTCTAGGAAACATTTTTTTAAACTCATCTGTTTGGATGGCTGGAAGCACCTCCCTTATTTTTTTTCTTTTCTTCATCTCATCTATGTTGTCAAATCACTGTCTTTTCATGTCCCTCTGCATTTTCAGACACAGAAAGAAGTCACAGCAAGGTCAGGTGAGTCAGGTGCATGCGGCACGAGAGGCATGCTATTTTTTCCCCAAAAAGGACACACTGAGATGGCTGCATGAGCAAATACATTGTTGTGGTGGCAAAACCAGTGCCCTGCCTACCAAAATATCTGCTTTCCCACTTCAGCTCTTGATATCAGCTTCCCATCCTTCCCCCTCTGTCTCTGTTCCCCCTTTCCCCACCAAACCTCAATGCTTTATAAATTATAACTGTTCTGTCATATCTTACACTGCACGACATCTCCCCCCACCCATTCCTCTGATGTCTGTCCTCCAGAGAGGAGGTTATGTGTAGATCCTTATAGTTGGCTCCATCTCTCCACCCATCTGGTAGCTCCAATCTCATCACTGGCCCAGAGGAACTCATCCGTCCTGGGTCCCCATAGCTCCAGCTCCCCTCTCTACCAGTGTACCTTCTCCACTCCAGCTGGATTTGTAAGGTAGAGTTGGGACTATGATAGTTGGCGGGAGGAAGCCTTCAGAAACTAGAGGAAAGTTGTATGCTTCATCGCTACCTCACTGCACTTTGACTGGACTGTCTCCTGCCCGCAACTCCCCGTTCCCCTGTAAGGGGGTGACCAATTGCCCACAAGTGGGTCTTGGGTCCCCACCCTGCTCTCCCCCTCTTTCGTAGTGATGTGATTCTTATTCTTTGATGCTTGATACCTGCTCCCTTTGACCCCTCGTGATCACACAGACTGGTGTGCTTCTTCCATGTGGGCTTTGCTGCTTCTGTGCTAAACAGTCACTCATTTATCTTTAAGCTTTTAAGACTCCAGACATTTTATCATTTGGTAGCTGGGCACCATCTGTTTTCTCTACTCTCTTTGCCTCTGTACCCATTTGTCTTCAGTGATCATACCGGGAAGGTGGGCACATATTGATGGGATTTCTGGTATTTGATGCCTGCTACCTGATTCTTTCAACACCTCAGGCTGGTGTGCTTCTTTAATGGTGATGCTCATTCATAAAGCTAGAAATATGACTTCTGGACTAATATATGTTATAAAAAACAAAGAGAATATGAAAATAGAAAACATTTATTGGACATAAAGCCACTTACTAGACATCCTCAAGGCAAGAGATTTGAACCTAAGTCCATGCTCCCATGAGGTTTATGGTCTCAGAAACCTTATAAAGGGCCACTGTGCAATGGAATCTACTTGATTTTGGTGCTTCTTATTTGATTACTTTAGCTACATAAGGAATGATCAAGGCATCCTGGTGGTACAAGGGCCTAACCATTTGACTGCTGACTACAAGGTCAGTGACTCAAACCCACCAGCTGCTCCACAGGCAAAGAATACCAGAAAGAGGTTTCCATGTGTTTTATTGATATTGAACCTATAATAGGGATCATAGCAAGCTATGTAGAACCCTGTAAATCATAAGACTCTTGAAAGGCTAATTGTGCTCATATGAAACCTGTACATAGACCAAGATTCAGCCACTCAAAATGAATAAGAGAATATCTAATGCTTTAAAATCAGGAAAGGGGTAGACCCTCTCACTATATATATGCTGAGCAAATAAATTGAGAAATTTTACTATATGAGGGAAGAGCTGGCATCCGGATGGGCAAAGGACCATTTACAATCTTCAATTTACAAATGACACCTTGCTTGCCAAAAGTAAAGAGGTCTTGGAGCACGCTAGATGAAGATCAAAGGCTATAACCTTCAATATGGATTCTATCTTAAATAAAGAAACCAAAAATCCTCACAATGGGACCAATAAGGAAAATCATATAAATGATCACATCATAGAGAATATATTGAAGCTGTCCAGGATTCATTTTACTTGGGTATGTAGGCAACATCGGCGAGACAGTCTAAAGTGTTACAAAGCAAAGGTGTCACTATACAGATTGAGGTCTGTGTGATGCAATCCAAAGTATTGTCATTCAACTCATAAGCATGTGAAAACTAGGCAATGAATCAGGAAGACCCCAGGAGAAGGGATGCCTTCGATTGTGGCTTTGGCAAGAATATTGAACATACTATAGACTGCCAGAAGAATGAGCAAATCTACCTTGGAGAAAATGCAATCAGAAGACTCCATATAAGTGAGAAGATGAGAATTTGTCTTATGTATTTTGTACATTATCAAGAGGGACAAGTCCCTGAAGATAGACATCATATTTAGTAAAGCTGAAGGTCAGTCAAAAGAGGAGGACCCTGAATGAAATGGACTGATACATTGGCTGTAACAATGTGCTCAACTACCGCAATGATTGTGAGTATGGCTCACAACGGGGCAGTTTTTCATTTTGTTTTACACAACGGTCTTATATGTACAACAAGTAGAATCAACTTGACAGTGCCTCACAACAGCAACAATGTATATAATTGCATAAAAAGCACTTATCAACATAATGAGCACAAAGTCTGACACGTAGTAAGTGTTCAATATATAGACGACAGCTTTTGTCACCATCATTATTTATCATCTCCAACAACGATATTTTGTGACTGCTCACATTTGCAGACCGTGATCCTAAATGCAAAAGTAAATACTCTCCCAAGAATGCTGCGCTCATGAAAAGCATCGAGACCTACCAGAGGCCTCTAAAAACATAAATCATCTGTAGTATTGGTGATATAATGGGCATTCAAAAGTATGGGAAACTATTAGGTTCTTTCAATAGGCTATTTTGTTATGAGCCCATAAAAGGCATTTAATGCCATTTGTGAATAGCTGGAATAAGCTGCCAGGGTATGATAAGGTATCTCCATTTCTCAAGGTCTTTAAAATGGACTCGGTAGAAAGACCTCTGTGGAAAATGACTGTCCATAACTACGGCATTTCATGAGCACAAATGGTAAAAGACTTAAGGGAATTCTTGCACTTTTCTCCCCAAAAAAGGACCTGTGGAAACTCAGAGGGGACAAGGGACTAGAAGCCAGTAGTGGGTGGCAGCAGGAAGAGCGGAGAGAAATAAATAGCCTTTCTCTAAGAAGGGCAGGAAGAAAATGACAAAAATTGCAACAAGTCAAACAAGGTTTGAATGGTGCCTATGAGAGCTCAGTGGACTGTCAGATTCATGATCTCAAGAGTAGGAGGCAGAGAGTCTTTTGTCCCTGAAAACAGTTACGCTGTTGGCACATCTGTGGGCATTTGCCCACACCTCGGAGAGCAAAGTCATTACCCCAGGCAACTCTGTTCTTGTCTTCAATTCTTGAGGGGGATGAGCCGCTTGAAAATTTCTATGCGTCCAGGTGGTCATTGTGATACTCAGAAGAACGCCTAGCAGTGTGCTGTGTTCTTTACAGCTCTTGGCATGCCGGGACGGCATCAGGCACTGTGAGGTGTAATCATCTGATGTGCACCGTGCTCAGAGAACCATTCTGTTCTTTTGGAAGGAGTAACCAGTTTGGCAGGATTTGGCACTTGTCTCCCCTGTGATGAATGGGTGCCACGTGGCTTTGACAACCGTGCAAGTGCAGAAGCAGAGAAAAGCTTGGGGACAAATGACCATCTCACCTCCAACTATTTATTGGTAGAGAGAGGTAGGACTTTGTCAAGGTCAGATTTATGAGGCTGATTAAAAAAGAGAGAGAGGAAATGCACCAACGGCCCAAAAAAGAATCCAAGGAGGTAGTTTTGATGTATGAGTTCCAGCTGCCTAATTTATTTAGTGTCTGCCATCTGCATGTGGTAGAGAACCTCGGATGATGTGAGTGGCAAGCCAGGGAGGGGGTTAGCTGTAGGGGAGCTGTTTCTTAGTCTTTTCCAGCTAGGACACCATGTGGCATGATACTCCACTGCCATCAAGTCTATTCTGACTCATCATGACCCTATAGAACAGAGTGGAATTTCCCTGTAGATTATTGAGCCTGCAAGAACTGGGGACATTGCAGTGAATAGCCCACCCCACAGCATATAGCCCACTGTAGCACCAGGGCCCCTGGTATTGTTTGCTATAGAGACCGCTGAAATTGAAACACATTCTCTCCTAAGAATCCACCTAGATAGAAGAAATTCACAAAGCTTCAAGTACCAAACTTTAATCTCAATTCTAAAGGGCTCCTTTCAGGATGCTTAGGAAAATTCTTTAGTTTCTCGATGCCCTCTTTCCTGAAAGATGCCTGCATGTTTGGGGCCCCTGCCTTCTGCAGGGGGAGTTTTTAATGACTTTCTTGCTTCCATTCTCACTCAGCATTTTGCTTTTTCCCCAGTCACTTCAACCAAGGAATTTGAGTACTTTATTTCAATAGAATGAGGTCTTGAAATGGCTCGCACAGAGGTATTGCTAACTGGGTTTATAGAGTACATTTTTGATGTATTAAAAACATATTTACCCAAACACTTGTCTTTTCTGCATTTTTATGCATGTAACTCAGTAACATTAGTTACGGTCATCATGTTATGAAAGCATCACCACTATCCCAAACATTTCCATCACCCTTAACTAGAAGCTCACTTTTAAGACAGCGAGGAAAAATCATGGCAAATAGTGCATGATTTTTTTAAAAAACATTCACTAGTATTGTAATTCTATAAAACTGTAGGGAAAAGTTCACAAGATAAGCAAGATCCCATAGAATAGGGTGTTGGGAACATTGCCAACATGATTCAGTATGCATTTCAGCATTTAAAGAGTTGGAAGGCTATGACTGGGCACTTCTTGTTAATATGATTGAATGATTGAATTATATAATACATGAATTAAATGGCAATATAGCTAGTAAAATACATTTAAAAATAAAAATATGGAAGGCTTAAGTTTAGGAGAATGGTCATACTCACAATTTCCCCCTATCTTGTTAAGACTTTCCACCTCTGCTTCCTATGCCGCTCATATCTCAAATTTATAGACTCCCCCACTGTCATCGAGCTGATTCGGACTCATAGAGACCTATGCAGGGCTTTGAAGCTGTGATCTCGACAGGCACATAAAACCCCAACTCTTCATCAGAGTGGCTGGTGGATTTGAACCACCCACCAGCAGCCTCATATTCACCTAGCAGAGCCAAGCATAGATCTTACCAAGAGATTAATAATACACAGAAAATGGTTTTGATAACAGATTATTTGCTAGGCCCTGCTCTCAATAACTTACATGGTTATCGCATTTAATTCTGTAAACACAATTGTTATCATGATGATCATTCTTATTTTTCAATGGAGGAGACAGACATACCGAGAGGGGAACTGGTTTGCTCAAGGTCATCCTGTTAATGAATCAGAGCCAAGGATCAAACCTGCATGGTGTGACTGCCGGGCCTGTACTCTTGACAGTTATTTGTATAATTGTGGATGATGGTGTTTGGGATCAGAAATAGCTGGATTCTGTCCAGCTATTGAAAGCAATCATCCATCTGTGCACAATGTGTGGTGAGAAACAAAGGAAGAGACCAGATGGAGTTATCATTAAAGGAAGGCTTTAGGACTCCAACGAGACCTGGTGGTGCAGTCTTAGCGCCTAACTGATGGCCAGAAGTTCGAATCTACTCACTGCTCAATAAATAAAAGCTGTGGCTGTGTGCCTCTGCAGATTTTCAGCCTCAGCACACTCTCCTCAGTGACGATCTGTGTCAGCATTCATTCGATGACAGTGGGTTGATAGGACATGCTGTTCAGGACAGGGACAGTGTTGGGAGGTTGGTTTTGTGCACTCGAAGTTTGAAATACTCTGTAGGCATCCAAGTGGAGATGTTGAGTGATCATTGCATGTACATGTCTAGAGATATAGTTTTGCCTAAAGATACCATTTCAGGAAACCACAGGGTTCACATATAAATGGGACTTGTACTGTCCCCCTGGTGATGTTAGCAGGAAGAGAGAATTGATAGAAAAGAGAAAGAGGTTTTAGGACTGAGACTTGGAGAATGTCTATCTTCGGAGTAGGAACCAGTGAGAAGGCGGGGCTGGGGGGTGAGGTGGGAAATAGGCAGAGCTGTGCATGAAGGAGAGTGCAGAGCCCTGGAAGACTAAGTGATGACCATATTTCTTTCAAGAGAATAATCTCCTGTCCTAAAGTGGCTCTCAAGTCAAGATTATGTCTTTCAAAGGCACGGAAACCCTTATATATTTAAAGATGCAGCATGGAGAGGAGCAATCAACATTTACTTAAAAATTAAAATTAAATAATTTGAATCAAGAACTTTGACATTCATAAAATTATTATTGCTTGCCTAAAATAAAATTTCATTTGTCACAGGCTGACACAAAACCAACCAGGGAATAATAAAATAAACGATGAAGATCCCATTCAATCTGAGCAGGAAGTAAAAGATCCTTCCAAATCTGAAGCTTCCTTCCTTTTTGCATCTTGGTGGGAATATCGACTTTACACTAGAGGCAGATGACATAATGAGTCATAATGATGACCATAATGAGGTCCACATCCTAATTCCTAGATAATTCCATTATCTTTTAAAATCTATGTAATTTTTTAAATACTGTGTGTATTTTTAACAGTTTCACTGGCACACAATTTACATGTCATATATTTCAGTAGTTCAATCACAGTTATAATGGTTGTGTAATCATCGCCACGGTCAATTTCAGGACATTTCTCCCTTCCTTGTGCTTTTTGTTAGCTTCTGATTTCCCACCAGTCTCCCCAGGCATGTCCATTTGAATCTATTAATCCACGTGTTGTCTTTATGGATTTATCTAATCTAGCTTTTGCAAGACAAAATACAAACAGTCTAACACCAATGAAAGAATGAAACAGAAAAACAAAGCAGCAAATATTACCAGCTGGAGCAAGTACGCATTGGATCAAGAGGGAGCTCAATGGCAGGGTGTCACATTTTGCTGGATGATGACTGGCTGCGGAGTGCTCTGTCCGATGACAAGGTCTTTCCCAGCTCTGGTCACAGTTGGAGGGTTTTCACTAGAGGCTTGATCCACGTGGGGACCCAGCAAGTGGACGCTGGGCGTATACTATCACCTGCAGGCTTCTGCAACACAGGTATTCAGTATTTAATCTCTAATACTATTCCCTCCTCTGAGTTTGGATTTCACTATTTACAATTGTTAGATTACACAGGCTGGTGGGCTTCTTCTGTGTGGATTTAGCCAGCATCTCACTTAGATGGCTTCTTGTTTTAAAACAAGTCTCGAAGACCACAGACACTCTTGTTTCTGATAACTGAGCATCATTTACTTTATCCATCACCATTATCTTTAATGATCACTTCATAGGGGTAGGTATTGAGTAATGCCATGTCATAAGAACAGATTGTCCTTAGATTAAGGATACAATTAAATGCAAGCTAAATATCCATTCATATACCCATCACAGGAGATATATAACATATATAAACATAAATATAAAGTATAAATAAGTGTCAGTCACATAATCTCCTGTCAACTTTGAGGGAACGAGTAGAGTCTAGCCTTTCAATCAGGTCATAGCCAATAATACCTCTGTGTGGGCATGGCCTTATCCTGAGGATGCTGGGAACTCCTGTCTTCCTCCCTGAGGCAGGATGCACACTCTCTCCTACACATTCCTGTTGATAAGCCACATGGAGCTACACTGGTGGCAGCCAGAGCCCTGGAGCTGGAGGAGCCACTTGGAGCACCTGGAGACCCACACCAGGACTGAGAAGCTTCCATTGCCACTAGATCCACCACTGGCCTGTGATCTTCCTGCGTTCAGCATCATTGCATGTGCTGCATGGGTCTAAACAGGAATGTAAGGACTAGGATCTGACATAGGGGCTGATATCAGACTTATGGACTTGATCTGGGTTGGGCTGGGATGTTTTTTCAATATACAATTGTTCTTTGAGATAAAGCTCTCTCATGCACATGAGTGTCCCTGGATTTGTTTCTCTAGTCAACTCAGACTAACATAAAATATCAATATACATTGTTAATATTGATCTGGTTATGGATATGGGTAGAGATAGATAGATGACTTGGGCTGAAAACACAAAGGGCAAGGATCAGTGGAGCAGTGACAGTGCCTGTAGGTGAGAGAGTGACTCCACCTGGGGTGGGGGGGATAGCTGCAATCATTTTAGTTTTTCACAGTAACCTAGAAGCAAGAGGGTCTAGTAGACGGACAGGATATGGAGAAGTTGATCGATCTGGGCTGAGTGAGTATGGAGGGCATGGGGACTTTCAAGAGGCAGGAGTCTCTGAGATGGGACAGGAGGAGGTAGCAGAGACATGCATTTGTTTTTTACTAGGGAGGCCCCAATAAATGTTTTCCCACCACTTTTGTGCAGTCCCAGGAGACACTCTATTGCTCTGAATGAGGTACTGGTTAGCGAGATGGGCCTATTGCTAACTTGAAAATTGTAGCAACGGTGGGGAGACATTGTTTAAAAGAATGCAGGAAAGGTGGACTGAGCCCCGGTGGCATAGTGGTTGAGTGTGGGACTGTGGCCCTTTGGCTTGGTAGTTCAAATCCAGCAGCAGCTCTCCGGGAGTAATGCTGGGTAGCTCCCACAACCACCAGAGGGCAGTGATGCCCTCCCCCCAAAAAAAGAATGCAAGAAAGAATAGAACTATTTTTAAAAGAATTATTTTTAAATTACTAGATCTTGTTTAAGTTTGGGGGGAGAGGGATCCTGAATATCAAAAGTGTGCCCTGGAAGAGTTCAAGAAAATGCAGGGCAGACATCAGTCCGGCAGTTAGCAGCAGTACCGGTGAGTGATTGGCTCCGCCCATTGGGGGGGTGCTTACACTGACAGGTATAGTTTAGGTAGACCAAGTTAGAGGCAATGGGGTTGAGCTCAGCTCTGTGATCTAAGAAACCAGGGAGCTTATCTTAGAGTTAGGTGACTTCACTGGTCTGGGGTTGGGCGGATGTAGAGGTGTGGGGCCCACACCTTTCCAGAGGCAGTGGGGCTGGTACCTGAAGAATAACCCACCAGAGACAGTGGGGCTGGTACCTTCTATCTGGATGGCCCAGGAGTGAGGGGGCAATGCCCAAGCAGTTCTAGGGAGTGTTGGGTGACTGGGGGTGTTCAGAATGAGGTGTTGGCTGGGAGATGGGGGTAGTGTGGGTTTAAAGATATTAGAAATCATAAGGAATTTTTTATTATTAAAAAGTACAAAAGAAAGAATGGCTCTTTGAGCTTGGAGACCAGAGGTCTTGTAGTTGGGGAGGTAGAGTGAGGCTAATTGTAGCTGGCTGTCCTGAAGTAATAGAGTTCATGTGGCCCAGGTCCAGCAGAGCTCATGCTGTTCAGGTGATTGGAGTCTCTATAGGGGGGGAGGGGATAGGGAAGAGGGAGTTGTACCAGGCACCTTCCAGGAGGAAAAAGTCATTCCTCTGGATAGCCTAGAGGAAATGGGGAGCACTAGGCTTCCCTGGATGGCTTATATAATTGGGGTACCGACTGGGAGATGGGGTCAGGAAGGGGCTGGAGTGTTCAGGTCAGTGCTTCAGATGGGTCAGGGGAATGTTTAGGGATCCATTCCGGTCCAGAGCATATGACTCCCAGATAGCCAGCCGAGGGATGAGGAGACTGCCCGTGCAGTCTATAGGCCAGGAGTATGGGAGGCACATCAGCTGGGAAGGGAAGAATGCCCTGCAAGTTGCCATCAGCTTCACAACTAGGTCCCTTTTCCTCTCAGCCACGGCTGCTCCCACCATCTCTGGCCCTCAGGGGTCCTGGGTTACTCCTTTCTTGACTTGTTCTCTGTGATTGCTTGCACCCTGTTTTCTCTTTCCTGGTGTCTTCCTCCTCACTCTTGGAAAGGGGCGTCCTCTTGGTGTGACCAGTCTGTCATCTTGGACTGTCCTCCACCTTCTCTTTTTATTCCATTTGCCACAATTCTTCCAAAGTCCCCTCAAATTCCCTCAGACACCACAGGGACCGGGCAGAGGTGAGGAACATCAATAATCTTCAGGTGAGGAAATTTTCCTAAACTAGCTCATCACCGGGAGCCTTACTGGCTCTTGCCAGAGACAGCTGTGAGAATAAAGAAAGGTCAGAGAGCGGTTTTGACGCTGGAGAAGGCATCGATGGGAGTGGGCTTCAGAAGCTGGGAACTCAAATCAACCGATTCGTCTTCGCTCTGAGTCTCCAGAGAGGAACCACATCCTGCGAACACTTTGACTTTAGCCTCGTGAGACCCCTGTGGAACTTCAGATGTGCAGTAACCTGTAAGTTAATAAATCATGTATCTTAAATCACGACATTGCTGGTACGACAGTGGTTAAACAGCTTCCTCTCCCAGCAGGCAGGTCACCCGCCTGTCTGTTTGTCACATGACGGTCGCTCTGTGCTGCTCTGATGTTGTCTTTCTTCACCTTCACTTTGAATGCATTCTGGATGGATTTCCACTTGGTGTTTAACAGAAAGAAGCATAGGGGGCCAGAGTCTGATGCTCACAACCCCAGTTATTCAGGTCCCAGTGGTTTCATATGCGTGTGGCGTAAGGGACCCCTGTCTTTGTGGGGTTCCTTATAGGGCATGTATAATGCCGAGTGAGCAACATTGATCCACAGAGGAAATAGGTTGTGAAGGAGGAAGTAAAGCTATCAAGGTTACCCGCCAGGATTAAAAGGAGAAAGGTTAATAAATCTAGAGAACTATGCACAATTCATGAAGACTTTACGGAGGAATGTTCGTAAAAGAGGGGAAGTCAGCTAGATTGTGGAAAATATTAATATTCTTGGCACTGTGAGTGCGATCATAACACAGTGGGAGCTTGGGAATGCAGAGGAGAGGGTTCAAATGAAGCGGAATTATGCCAGGCCCAGGCCTTATTGCTGACACAGAGGGACTTCTGTCCCTTGTTGTAGATGTTAGGGAGAAGAAAGCAAGTAGATTGGTATTTTAGACGCTGGGCTACATGGGATGTAGTTAATGCCTTCTTGAGAGATCTGAGGAGAGGTTTGGCATGAGGTCATGAAATCAGTTGTTCTCTACCACTGAATTATCTCCAACCTGCAGTGACCAGATGTCTCATGGAATGAAATGTCCTGCACAATCGATTGTGAGGGTGGTGGAGTCCGTCGTAGTGGCTGCTAGAGACTTTAAGTGCCTTCCAACCAAAGAGAGGGTCTCTTCTCCCAGCACCACCATCAGACAATGCTCTCATATGATCCACAAGGTTTTTACTGGCTGATTTTCTTCACTAGGTGAGCAGCTAGGCCTTTCTTTCCAGTCTGTCTTAATCAGAAAGCTTTGCTGAAGCCCATCCACCAGGGACAACTGTATGGGGATTTGAACTACCCTGTGACAGAGCTTCCTACCTCCTAGCTATCTGCAAGCCACAATAGTGGAAAGGAAGTGACAAAGTCCATTAAATTGGTCCTTTCCATTGGAGACCTGTTTCTTCTTTGGCCACCCTAGCAAATGAGTATAGTTCTTGAAACATGTGCTTCTATAGAGCCATCATCTTGCCAGTCATGCTTGGAAGGAAATTCCTGGTACCCAGGCCAGGAATGGTTCACTCCCGAGTCCTCTGAGTGAACTGGCCTAAGAAGAGAGCCCTGGGGGCAGACTGCTGCCCAACGATGGTTGGGCAGCATCCACAGTGTTCATGATTCAATCTAAAAACAATGTCTTCTGTGTGAGGGAACCTGTTCTGGGAGACTCATTTAAGGATATGGGATGTTAGAACAAATAAATTTCTTTACCATGATGGTGGTTTTATGTAAGTCATTCCGAAATTATATTTGTATGTTTCAATGAACTTTTTTCTCTAACTAGAGGAGGGAACAGGTAGGTATTACTACTACTACTACTACTACTTTTTCTAGGGCTTCTCTAATCTCTACTCAGTCTTTGGTGGAGGCACAAAGACATTTCTTTGACTGGCAAAAGATTAGGATTCAATTGTTTGGGAGCTGGTGCTACAGCCAGGATAAGTTCAGTCATAAGAAAGCTCTGCTCATTTTACAATGACCCATCGCCAAACATTCACCTCGCAAGTCAATTATTTAGCAAATATATTTTAGAGCTAAAAGGGACCAGCTCGATCTGTATAAAGCCATCTCTCTTCTCTAAGTTCGAGTGAAAATCCTTATGCATATATCAGAAGTTACCAAGGTTAGAGAGAAGAACCACAAATTGTAAGCAGTGGGCCATGACCACTTGAGTTGATACCAATGCCCAATGTCAGAGTGACCCTCTGATGCCCCCTCTGTGCCTGCTAGAGAGGAGTGCCACAGCAGGGAGGAAGTGACAGTGTCACCTGGAGTTCCTTCAAATAAACTTCGGCGGTCAGAGAATGTATCCTTTTGATCTCTTCACAAACATAGCCTACACCTACTAAATATGCTAGTAGAAAGGTCTGTCACTTATACACAGCATAAGTATTCTTAAAAATGTCCAAGTAATTGTCCCCAAGCAAGCATTTACTTTTATGCTTAGGAAGCTTCCCTATCCGAGTTGAGGAAACCGAGACCTAGAAAGAGAGTGATTTACCTGGAATGAGGCAAGACTCCCCTGGAAATTCCTAAGTGGTGCAGTTCGCAATCATTAAATGAAAGGGTTGTGGTTCAAATGTCCCGAGAGATGCCTTGCAAGAAAGACCTGGTGAGCTGCTTCTGAAAGGTCACGGACCCTCTTCGACTCTGGAATACCTGGGGTCGCTGTGAGTCGAACTCCAGGAACAGTGTGATTTTGAGCGCATTAACTAGCTTTCTAAGCCTAATTGCTTCTTCTGAAATAAGGATAATAAAACCCCTTTGTAAGTCTGTTGCTATTCAACAGAGGAGAAGGTCAGTAAATTATAAATAAGAAAAGAATAGTGGCCTGTTATTATTTATATCATTGTGATGGCAGAACAAAGGTTTCAAGTCCATCCATTTAAAATCGCAGTTCCATGTTCTGTTCAGGTAGAACACGTATCCTGGGAAACCACTTGGCCCAGTAGCCTAGAGCTACCAGAGCACTTCTGCTTATAATGATGAATTAGTTCGTTTTCACTGCAGTGTAATCCCAGGATTACTCTAGGAATCTTGACTGAAACACTCTTACATTATTTAATCTTCTTTTTCAACTATATGTTTAGGTACAAAAGTCTGACTGCCATTGGGCTGATGCTCACTCCTAGGGAGGGAAGGGGAAGGGGAGAACCATCCTGTGGGTTTCTGAGACTGTAACGATCGATGATAAAGCCCCATCAGTCTCCAGAGGAGGGGCTGATGGCTGCAAACTGCTGGCATGTCAGATCACAGCACAATGTGTAACCACTGTGCCCCCCAGGCCCCTACTGGGAAGAAAGAGTCCCTCACAACACAGCCGCTCTGGCAAGCCCTTCAGAAACTTCTCTCTCAGTCCCTAGAGCTAAACAGAGAGAAGCACCTACAGACTTGGGTAGAATTTGGCCTAACATCGCTCTAGACTTCAGCCAGGTGCCAACACAGTATGGGGACACCCCAGCAGAGTCTCAATTTTTGCCCCTTTTTGTGCTCATCCCTTTATGTGCATAAGGGCAATTCTTTCAGCTCAATGTGATCTGGTGAATAAATCTGGGGATGGCAGAAAAAAGAAAATCCAATGCCTCCCCCAAAGGAATTCAACAATGGAACTACCCATACACAAGATCCTTACTAGTGGACCAATCAGTAGCAGCATGATAAATGGAGACAAAGTTGAAGTTGTCGAGAATTTTTGTCTTCTTGAATCCTCAATTAATGCTCTTGGAAGCAGCATTCAAGAGACCAAAGGACACACTGCAATGGGTAAGTCTGTTATTCAAGCCCACTTTAAAGTGTGGAAAAGCAGGGATGTTACTTTGAGAACTAAGATGTGCCTGACTCAAACCATGGTACTTTCAATTGCCCCTTATATATGTGGAAGGACATTGAAGAGAAAAGACTGAAGGAGAATAGGTGGAGAAGAATATTGAAAGAACCATAGACTGCCAAAAGGACAAATAAGTCTGTCTTTGAAAAAGTATGTCTAGAGAGCGTCTTAGCAACAAGGCTAGTGAGTCTCCCATGTTTTAGACATGTTTTCAGAAGACACCAGTCCCTAGAAATGGACATCTTGCTTAATAAAGTGGAGGTGCAATGAGAAAGAGGAGGGCCTTTGATAAGGTGGGTTGACATGTTGGCTATCATGATGGGTTTGAGCATAACAGAACTGGGCAATGTTTTGTTCTGTCGTACCGGGGTAGTTATGGATGGTTAGGAACCAACTTGATGTCATCTCACACTGAACTCGTTACTGGGTGTGTGTGTGTGTGTGTTTAATGGTGTATGTGTAACAGGCCTACTTTTGAGGCAGATGAGGGAAGACTTTTCCTCCATCTATCATGCTGCTATGGATTGGTCCAGTTGTAAGGATTTTGTGTGAAACAGAACAAGGAAGAGAGTGTATATATGGGCAAACTCTCAACATCCATACATTAAGGAAGCTGAGAGGCCAAGGATCCCATGGAGGAAACCTTCATAACCATGGGGTGCAGTTGCATCCCACTCACATTCTCCTAAGTAAAAGTTCTTCCCCACAATGCCCCCTCTCCATAATAATGTCAAATTTAATGTGTTGTTTACAAACACGTGGTCACTGACGACGCACTTGGAGGTCAATTGCTTGAAGGTTGTCAGCCATCTAGAGCAGTCAGACCCTATTGTCTGTCCCACCCTGAGTGGGACCCACTCCCTTCTGAGAAGGATAATGGATTGTTCCCCTAAAGGAAAAGCTAAAAGTCACCTAAGGTCAAGCCAGCGCAGATGACCAAGTTTAGGCTGACATCTTGACTTTAAAGTCCACCATCTTGTTACACATGTGCCTTCCTCTCACATGCATACCTATTGTACAAGCCCTTCCTGTTAGGTATGCGCTTACTGTCACCTGTCTCCCCAAGATTATATGAATCTGTGAGATTACATTACTCTCTCTGTCTCTGCTCAGACCCGGCTCCTGAAGTCATGACTGAGGAGGGGAGCCCTTACATGCTTTCTCTTGTCTGATGTCTCTTTAATTTACTCCTCAATTCCACAACTGGTCCATAGACCCATTCAGTTGTGGGGAGGCGGGCGCCCCACAGAATTTCTTGTTTGTTGACATTGATTGGTTCTATGTACTGAGGGCTGCAGCCCTTCATTAGCACGTGCTTCAAGTCCTCCTCACGTCCAGCAAGCACGTTTGTATTTTCTGCATATAAGTAAGCTTGCTGCCCTCGTCGATTGCACTTCACAGCAACACTCTAGACCAGGACAGAACCTGCCTAGTGAGTTTTCAAGCCTGTAGCTGCTTAGGGGAGAGAAAGCCACTTCTTCTTCTCCAGGAGCAGCTAGTGGATTTGAACTGCTGACCTGGTGGTTAGCAGCCCAGTACGTAACCTCTACGACACTGGGCTTCATCTGCACAGTGAAGGCTGTTAATAAGCTTTTCCCATATCCTTATGCCTCCTCCTTTTTCATATAGTCCAGCTTCTCTGATTATTTGCTCACCACACAGTTGGGTAAATGTGGTGACTCACTCTTGGCCTGAACAGGGTTTATCAAGTAGAATTTTTGGTTTGACTATCGAGCAAAATTACGAACACTGAAGATATTTTCAAACTTTGCTGTTCAAGTAATAGAAAGTTCCACCATGGACCCATTTGATAACTGAGGTATCACGGTATAGATACACATATATACACATGCATGCACACATATGCACATACAACTGTATCTAACTATATACTTATATAGTAACTATATATCATATATAGTTATATATTCATTAGCTATATAGTTATATAAGCCTATATAGTTATCAATATTCTGGTTATTTATATAGTTGCATCTATATACTATATATGATAATATATCATGATCATTATTATATGTGATGTTATAATATGCACTATATATATTATATTATATCTAATATTATATTATAATATGCAACATTTGTATACAATGTATATATATATCATATACCATAATTGATAGATCAAGCCCTCCTTTAACCCCAGGGAAGACTCTTGTGTGCTCGGCAGAATGACTCACACCTCACCATCACCCTGCCAGATCCCTGCTGACAAGCAGCATCTGTGTGTACAATAAAACTTTAGACAACAACAGCCTAAGGTTGCTTTAAATATGCCAAAGAGGGTATGTCACAGTTAGAGAACACTCAGAAATAATTTCCTGGTGAGTGAAAGCAAGAAGGAGCCCACAGTCCCACTCTGCAGGACTGTCAGCATCTCTCCGAGCCACCCCCTGCACTACCGCTGAAGGTAGGAAGCAGCATCTCTCATCAGGCAGGGAGGATCTTGCATGTCGAGGTTCAAGTTTGTCCAGTAGGTTGCTTAGAATTCCAGACGCTCTGGGCTCCCACAGTCCCAGCCGATGCACTTGGCTCCTGGGCAAATGCCGCAACAAATCCCAACTCCTCGAGTTGTCTTTAACTCTCAGAAAATATTTTCAGCAGTCCAGCGTATTTGGTGAACATTCCTATTGCTGATGCATACAATTTTCTAGACCAACAATAATTCACCTGTTACAATTAGACTTTGTGCTGTGCAATAGTTTTCTTACATTGAACTTGTTCTAATGCTCAAAGATCTCCCTGGTGTTCAAAAGTAAAATTGGTTTCCTATAAAAACCTTGCATCGTTATCGTTAATTAACAGAAAGCAGAATGTCTGTGTTTACCTTCACAAAGTAAAATCGTGCAATGCACTTCTTTCCCCAAGGCAAAATTCATTCCTATCGGCCAGAAATTAAGAGCGCATTAAAAATAAGCCCACGTCTCCCACCAGCAGGGAAGTTTTGAGAAGTAGTCTTCTGTATTCCACGAGAGGACACTATACATGAGCATGTGAAAACTAAATGGAGTCTCTCACTGAGACAAAATGCTGAAAACTAAAACTGGACAAAACAAAACAAAAGCCTTACTGCCATCACGTCGATGTGGGTTTCCAAGAATGGAACTCTGTACAGGAGCAGAGAGCTTCCTTTGTCTCCTCAGAGAGGTTGGTGGTTTTGGACTGCTGACCTTGTGGCTGGCAGGCAATTCAATGCCTAGCCCATGATGCCACCAGGGCTCCTTAAGACATAGTCAATTGGGCTGAGTCCCGGTGGCATAAGTGGTTGAGTGCAGGACTGCCACCTGCACTTGGCGGTTCAAATCCAGCGGCGGCTCTCAGGAACGGCACTGGGTAGTGCCCACGACCACCAGAGGCAGTGATGCCCACACACACACAAAAAGACATAGTCAATTATGTTAAGACAAAGAAAGTTACATCAAATTGTTCAATTTACAATTGAACGATGACTAATTTCGCTGGTTTGATCTAATTTGCCAATGAATGTATAGACCGACTTACCATATTTTTCGGACCATAAGACACACCTGACCATAAGACACACCCAGTTTTTAGAGCAGGAAAACAAGAAAAATATATTCTGAAACAAATAGTACAATACATTAAGATATTTATTATAATAAAGCAAAGTATGATAATATTTAACACCGTAAACTCAACAGTCGTGTTAAGAACGATCATGTGACCTGACTGACATTGAGACTCCAGGAGGCGGGACTTCCCCTGAACACACAGAAATCCACAGCATGAAAACAGCAGCGAGCCCTTGGGTGTGGGCGGGGAGTGCATCTTAGGGTCTGACAAATCCAGTAGTAGTAACTACCAGTAGAAAGTAGAGTTGAGAGAGGGAAATGGGATGTTCAATTATTATAACCATAAGGAAAGTAATACATTTTATAGGGATTTAGAGTTTAATGTTAGAATCTCATTACAGACTGGTGCTAGGATGGAAGACTAATACAAATATTCTCTGTGTGATTGGCATAATTTAAACTACAAGATAATCTTACATTTATGTACCAGATTGCACTTAGACATATTTCCAAATGCATCCAATTTAAATCTTAATGACTTCTGAGTGCATCCTTGAAGTCTGGAACCACATCTTACATTATTTTCAGCCCGTTTCTGTCTTTTATAAGAGGGTTAGTGATATAAGTAATATTGATAAGCTTGACACACACCCCACCCCCTATGCACATACACTATATTTGAATGAGTTGATTTTAACTCACAGCAACCCCATATAGGACTCCTGAGGCTATATATCTTTATGGGAGCAGACAGTGTCATCTTTATCCCACGGAACAGCTGGTGGTTTTGAACCACTGACCAGGCAGTTTGCAGTTCAATGCTTACCCCAAAGAACCACCAGGGTTCCTGTCTTCCTACGATAAACAACATAAACTGAAATGTTTTCATTTTAAAATCCTACTCATAAACCTTCAGAGTTGCCACTCATCAGAAGCAGGAGGCAGATTGGGACTTAGAGTTAAAGGAAATGGCTTTGTTGGCAGTCTTTTCCTTTCCCTTCTGTTGAAATCAGGGCTGCAGCCAAGCAGAGTAATGCCATGTGTCAAGGGAGGCCTGAATAATGTCAGCTCTATTACATTGAAAATGAGACAGCGCCTCGATTATGCAGATTGAAGTTTAAGCAGCAAAGGGCAAGCAGAGAATGAGCAGAGTGAACCTATAAGATCACACCCTCTATAGTTTTCTCTCCTCCCCACCATCGCCATGCCTAAATATTCACTGTGCTGACCAATCATTCACTTCAACTCTACACTATATCTTGGCATCTCTCTTTGCAAGTCCTTTTGTACAGTAATTCACCACTTTATCCCTACGTTCCAGGTGTTTTTTTCTCCATTCTAGTATGGAGACCCACCACTTGTCTTTCAGTTTGTTGTACTGTAGTCACTTGTGTGTTGCTGTGATGTTGTAGAAGGACAAGACTCTCCACATCTGAGGATTTAGCTCCAGAAACCCTTGTGAAGATCAGTGAAATATTGTCAGAAAGGGATACCAGATGATGAGCACATTAGGTTGGATAAAAATGCAACTGAAGAAGAGGTACCTCTGGAGAGCAGAGTTGACCATAATGACATGGAAGGATTAAAGCTTTAAGAATCTTCATTTGCCAAAGAGATATGACCCAAAATAAGAACAGCTACAAACATCCATTAATAATCAGAACGTGGAAAGTACAAAGTATGAACATAGGAGAATTGGGGGACATCAAAAATTAAATGAAATACACAAAGATCCTATGCAATACTGAATTGAAATTGAGTTTATGATTTACAATGTCTCAATGACAAATTCTAGAGGAATGGCGTGTGTTCATAGTAAAACAGAACATTTGAGATCGATCTTGATGAACTATGATATGTGAGGTAGAATATTATCTATACACACACATAAGAAAATCCAGTAAATAAAGGTATTCAAATGTATGCACCAACCACAAAAGTTAGTGATGAAGAAATTGGAAAATTCCACCTATAGCTTCAATGTGAAATTTATCAAGCATGCAATGAAGATACATTGGTAATTATAGGCAATTGGAATGCAAAAGGTAGATGCAAAGAAGAAGGAACAGTAGTTGAAAAATATGATTTTGGTGATAGAAATGAGACTGAAGATTGCTTGATAGAATTTTGCAAGACTGCTTGGTCATCGCAAATACCTTTTCCAACAATATGAACAATGGCTAGACACAGAGGCATCACCAGATGAAATAATACACAGGAATCGCATTGACTACATCTGTGAGAAGATGCAATAGAGAAGTTCAATATCAGCACCCAAATGAGAGCAACAATTGGCTACGGAATACTACCTCAGGTATGCATATGTAAATTTAAGTTGATGATGAAGAAATAGTATCAAAATACAACTTTAAATGCATCCCAGATGAACTTAGAGACCATCTCAAGAAGAGATTTGATGCAGTGAGCAGTACTGACTGATGATAGCGTGAGCTTTAGAGTATCAGCAAGAAGAGCATACGTGAAGAAAGCAAAAGACCACCGAAAGACAAGACAGGAAAGATTAAAGTGGATGCCAGATGACATTGTGAAACATGTTCTTGAATGTAGGAGCGCTAAAGCAAATGGAAAAAAAGATCAAATTAAAAGAACCGAAGAGAAAAAGTTTTGTTTCATTTGTTTCAGATGAGCGTGTTTGTCACCAACGACTCCAAGTCCATTTCCATTTTACTTTTCCTCTTCTTTTTTTTAAGCCACTCAAACAACTACTTAGGTTTGAGGGATAAGGAATCTAGAGGGGTGTTTTTTTTTGCTTATTTGATTTTAAAGAAATGTACTATACATATTTACACAAGCAGAGTGAAGTATTATGAAATCTACAAGGACCTGAAATTAGAAAACCCAAAGAAAAGAACATACTCAAGATATCTCAAATTGAAAGAACTAAATTGCAATAGTACAGGGTTCTACAGGCAAAATATTAAATGATGTAAGAAATATCAAAAGAAGATGGAAGAATACAGGGTCACTGTACAAAGAATGAGTTGACATTCAACCATTTCAAGAGATATCATCAGAGCAAAAACCAGTGGTACAACTGAAGGAAGAAACCCATCTGCACTAACGGGTCAGTGAAAAGTAATTCTTCAGGAATCAATGCAATATCAAATGAAATATTTCATTAAACTGATGCAGCCCTGGGAGCACTAACTGGTCTATATCAAGAAATTCTGATGACAGCTAAAGGAGCAACTGACTACAAGAGATCCGTATTTGTGTCCATTCTAAAGAAAGGTGACCTAACAGAGTGTGGAAATTATCTGACAATATCATTAATATAAACTGCAAGTAAAATTTTGCTGAAGATCATTCAACAACAGCTGCAGCAGTATATCAACAGGGAGCTGCCTAAATCCATGCCAGAATCAGTAGAGGATTTGGCAGGAGGGATATTAGTGCTGATGTCCAATGGATTTTGACTGAAAGCAGATAATACCACAAAGATATTGACTTGTGCTTTATTGATTATGCCAAGGCATTTGACTATATGGATCATAACAAATTATAAATAGTCTTGAGAATTCCAGAACAGTTCATTGTGTTCATGTGAAACCTACACAAGAATCAAGAGGCGGTGATTCAAATAAAGCAAAGGATGCTGCATCATTTTAAGAAGGGAGAGCTGTGTATTCAGCTTGTATTATCTCACTCTACCTACTCACTATACATGGGCAGATAACTAGAGAAACCAGACTGCATAAGGAACAAGCTATCAGGATTTGGAAGAAGGTTTATTAACAACCTTTGATATGCACATGACACAATCTTGCTTGCAGAAAGTAAGGAGGATTTGAACCACTTGATGATGCTGATCAAAGATTGCAACATTCAATATAGATAATAAAGCAATGTAAAGAAAGTCCAAATTCCCACAACTGGGCCAATCATGATAAACAGATAATGGATAAAATTTGTTGAAGATTTCTTTTGTTATTTTTAATATTTAAAAAACATATAACTCACATATCACACAATTTGAAAAATTAATCATAATTTTAAAGCTGTGATCCCAATTAATTTGAGAACATTTTCATCTTTCTCAGACTCATTTTTGTTAGCTCTTAATCTCTTCACCCTCCTTCCCTCCATGCCTTAGGTATTTATTTATTTATTCTATGGCTGGGTATTCCTTTTACTTATTATTTTTATTTATTTAAACCATTTTATTGGGGGCTCTTAAAGCTCTCATCACAATTCATGCATATATCCATTGTATCAAACACATTTGTATATCTGTTGCCATCATCATTTTCAAAACATTTTCTTACTACTTGAGCCCTTGATATCAGCTCCTCGTTTTCCCTCTTCCCCACCTTCCTTCCCTCATGAACCTTTCATATATTTATTTCATGTCTTACACTTCCACTTTACTGTTGTCCATCCCCCTGGGAAGGAATTATTGTGATCAGTTCCCTCTTCTCCTTTCACTTTACCCTTACCAGGAGGGTATTGCTTCTCATATTATTAGTCCTAAGGGGTTTATCTGCCCTGGATTCCCTGTGTTGCAAGCTCTTATCTGTATCCGTGTACATGCGCTTGTCTAGCTGTATTCGTAAGGTCGAATTGAGATCATGATAGTGGGGGAGAAGAAAACATTAAAGAACTAGAGGAAAGTTGTATGTGTCATCGCTGCTATACTGCACCCTGACTGGTTCATCTCTTCCTGGTGACTCTTCTGTAAGGGGATGTTCAATTATCTACAGATGTGCTTTGGGTCTCCACTCCACGCTTCCTCTCATTCACAGTGACCTGATTTTTTATTCTGGGTCTTTGATGTCAGATACCTGATCCCATTGACAACTTATGATCACGTGGGTTGGTGTACTTCCTAAATGTGGGCTTTATTGCTTCTTGGGTAGATGGCCACTTGTTTATCTTTAAGTTGTTAAGACCCCAGACACTGTATCCTTTGATAGCAAGGCGCCATTGGCTTTCTTCACCACATTTGTCTTCAGTAATCATGTTGAGAAGGTGAATATCACAGAATGCCAGGTTATTAGAACAAAATGTTCTTGGCATTGAGGGTGTACTTGTAGAGACCCAATGTCTATCTGCTACCTTTATAGTTAACATATAAATATACGTACATAGATCTACTTCCTTATTGTTACATATAAATATATTTATATATGTGCATGTCTGTATTTAGACCTCTATAAATGTCCTTTGCCTCCTAGTGCTTTCTTCTATTTCCTTTCACTTTCCTCTGATCCCACTATCATGTTCAGCCTTGATTCAGGTTTCAGTAATTCCTCTCAACTACATTGCCCTTGATTAAGCCCCACCAGGCATCCTATGCCCTCACCACTATCAATTGAGGATCATTCATTGTTCCCTCCAGTTCCTTTAAATTCACCTACCTCGGATGCCATAAATAGAAAATCATACAAAACACAAACAAAACAACAATGACAAAACAAAATAGAAAAAAACTCGATTTTTTGTTGTTTTTTGCATTTTGGGGGGGGGGCATCAGTGCCCTCTGGTGGGAGTGGGAGGCCCAGCCTTGCTCCTGAAAAGCTGCTGCTGGATTTGAACTGCCAAGCCAGTGAGCCGCAATCGCATGCACAACCACTATGTCACTGGGGCTCAGCTGCAAAACTCAATTTTTTAAAAGCAGGAAATATCAAGAAAGGTAAGAGCTTTAAAATGGTTCAAAGGGGACCATTTTAAATGGTTTCAAATGGATCGAGCAATGTTACATTTTAACCTGACTACATCTGCTATAATCACCTTTAAATGTCCTCTCTCTGGTAGCAAGACTATTCACATCTCTGGACCATGATCAGAGGGAACTCAATGGAGGCTTTATTCATGTGTGAAAACTGCAGATGGATTTTGGATTTCCACTGCCATCCATATCTTTCTGCAAACCAGGTGTTCAAAATTTAAACTCTGGTAACTGTCCTTCCTTTGACTTTGTATTTTATTTTTTGGTATTCTTTGGATCACAAAGACTGGTGTGCTTCTTCAAAATGGACACCTCACTGAGATGGCTACTTGTTTGAAGACAAGCCCTGACGACTCCAGATGCTATTCTTTCTAATAGGCAGACGGCATTGGGTCTCTTCAGTACACTCTGTCATATCACCATACCCTCCGTGAACTCTTCATATGGGTGAATATCAAGCAGGTCCAGGCCATAAGAACTAATTGTTCTTCCAAAGGATTTCTTTTGGGTTGTGTCCACAGTCAAAACTCAAGGAAATAGCTGTTGCGAAACTGAAAAATGCCTCGTTAAGGCCTTGGGCAAATCTGCACAAAACCTCTTTAACGTTGAAGAGTAAAAATTCCACTTTGAGGACTAAGCTGCACTTGGTTCTAGCCATATTTTCAGTTGCCCCATATGCATGTTGAAAGTTGTACAATGAACAAGGAAGACTGAAGAAGTTCAATGGGTCTGGGTTATGGTGCTGATGAAGAATATAGAACATATTCTGGACTTCCAGGATAACAAATAAATATCTTTGGGAAGGAGTAAAGCCAAATGCACCTTAGAAATGAGGGTGGTGAGACTTTGGGTGTCGCTCGTCCCTCCCAGAAGCCAGAGAAAGGCAAGGAAGGCCTGGCAGTGAGGAAGTGCTAAGGTGCAGAAGCCAGCTCGGTGGCTAGGAAGTGTGGACACCAGGGCTGGGAATGTGAACTACTTCTAAGGGGAGACATTTATACCATATATACTAATGTGTAAATCAAGCTTTTCAACACCCTTTTTGGTGGTAAAATTAAGGACCTCGTCTGATATGCAGGTTGGCTTATACTCAAGTATATCTGGAACTTCCCTTCTACTAGATTTTTATGACTGAGCTGGACATGAGCTTGAATCCATTCCATGATAGGTCTGACTTTAAGGAGACAGAGAAGACTGAAAAACAGGCTGGCACATGAAGCATGTGGTATGGATGGTTGGGAGAGGAAGCACAGACTTAAAATACCCGTATGTGTAGTATAATAAAGCAAAGAGAAAACAAGTGCATTTACTTCCACTAAAAGAATTGTTTGAGAGAGTTTTTAGAGAAGGCAAAGCTAGAGTTGTTGGCAATTTTAGGTTTTCCAAACTAAAGAGGAAATGGTTATGATATAAGCTATAAATTCACTCTCAAAGATCAAGTGTATTTATTTATAGCAATATGCACCTTGCTGAAGGAAACTGTGTTTCCCTTTTGGTACACACAAGTTCAATGACAATTCTTTCAATAGAGAGCAAAGTTTGAAGGAAATACTCATGGTAGGCAGACAATCTGCTGGCTGTGAGATCATATTTGAACTCGCACACCAAGATCAAAAGGTGTCCTCCCCAAAGTGTGTGTCAGTAATTTAATTTTCTTCACTGTGTAATCTGATTCGCAACTATAAATTAGTGCAATAATTACAGCAGCAGATACTTAAATATATGTTGCAAACCTGGATAATTGCCCAGAAGTGAAACGCATCCAAGAATCGAATATTCTGGCATTTAATAAAAGTTGGAATTGTATCTGTAGTCAACTGTGATTTAATCTTCTTGAGCTCAATATTTAATAAAACAATAGGAAAATATTACAAGCGTCTTAGAAACTACAGGTTAAGCATATGGTCCCAGGGTCAGACTGCCAGGGATCAAATTCCAGATTAGATATTTACTAGTTTTCTGATTAGCAAATTACTCAACCTATCTGTCTCACTTAACATATCTGCTGAGAGGATTAGCAAACAATTACACACTAATAGCTAAGACAATTAACTGGCCATAATAAATACTTGGTAAACTCTGTTTTTAGCCGAGATCTGGCTGCTCAGTTTTGTTTTGTTTGTGTGTTTGCTTGTTTCAATGAAGCTGTGGAAACAGCTGCACATTTCCTCAGCTTGTTAGTAATGCATTTTCAGATAGACTCTTTTCAGGAAAAGAAGAATTCTACCAATCGCAGACTTCAATGTGGAGAATCTGAGGTTGCGAGACATCTGAACATAAACAGTAATCCAGCTGAACGCAAACCCACCACTGAGCAATCCAACTTCAGGGTACTCCTGAAAACTGGCACAGGACTCTGGGTTCCGAATCAAAGTAGATTTTCCACAAAGGAAGAGTGACCTGCTGAAAAACATAATTGCAGGTGTCTCAATTGCAAGCCCTGAAAGAGCAAGAAAGATGTCGTGTGTGCTTGTTTATCCTCAGAACTCCACAGGAGTTCAAGAAACTAAAAGACATTCAGTGGCTACCAGTTGGCTGGTAAAATGAGTGGAACTGGAACTGCACTATCAACTTGGTACTGAGATAATGCTGCATTCTCTTTGGACATGTGTTAGCCTTTTATCTGAGAAAAGAACTGGTGAATATAATGATAGCTGGAGACAAATGTTTTCCATAATTTTTCTGTAAAACTGTTGAGGGATTCATTTTTCCCCTGGGTCTCTGACTACTCACTTAGAATATAATGTAAAGAGGAACAAGGACATATAAGAATAATAGCTCCCATTTATTGATCATTTTAAATATGCTGGGCACTATGCTAAGTGAGTTATTATTGTTATTCAATACCTTCAATCTGTTCCAATTCATAGCGACTCTACATACAACAAAGCTGAACACCGCCTGGGGCTGCGCCATCTTTACAACTATTTCTTGAGCCCATTGTTATGAGCTTTGCCACTGGTATTTCAAATGCCAGCAGTATCACCCAAAATGAACAGGTTCCAGCTGCTCTTCCAAACTAAGAACAGACAGCAAAGAAAGACTTGGCTCCCCTCCTCATAGGAAGAAGCCACTGACAACTTTACACATAGCTCTGAAACATTCTCAAAGAGTGAAAGCCCAAGGAATGGAAGCAGATCATGGTGAGAGACAGTGGCAGAGAATGGGCCCCTCAGGTTAGAGGGACCTCAAAATATGGCTGAGGCTGACTTCTTGAGTGGAGTAGATGTGAATGGAGCAAAGCCTGTAGGACAGGAGTCTTCTGGATCTTCATTTGCTGGTCGGGTATGATTCAACCTAGGGAGAAACAGCTGCAAAGTTTGTTAAAGATAAGAATTTGGTATGTGTGAAGTATGACTCTAGGAAAATTAGAAGTAGTCAAAAAAGATTGATCTCCTAAGCACTAGTGAGCTGAAATAGATTGGTATTGGCCATTTTGAATAAAAAAATCATATGATTTACTATGCACAGAATAACATAATCAAGAGGAATGATGTGACTTTCATTGTCAAAAGGATATTATAAAATCAATCACATGGTACAATGCTGTCTGTGATAGAATTCTAACTGTCAGCCTTCAAGGAAATCCAATCAGTGTGATTTTCTTCAAATTTATGCACCAGTCACAAAGCAAGTGAAGAAGAATTTGAAGAGATCTACCAAAGTCTTCAGTCAGATTGATCAAACATGCAATTAAGGGGCATTGATTGATAATTAGTGGTGATTGGAATGTAAAAGGTGAAAACATACAGGAAGGAATAATAATTGGAATAATTGGAAAATATGACCTTGGTGATAGAAACAAAATTCAAGAGTGCAAGAAAAAATTTTGCAAGTACAATGATTTTTTATAGCAAATATCTTTTTTCAACAACACGAAAGCTGACTAGACCCCTGGACTTCTCCAGATGGAATACACAGAGATCAAAATGGCTGCATCTGTGAAGAGATGATAGCGAAGCTCAATATCCACAGCTAAAACCAGGCCAAGGGCTGACTCTGCTCCAATGTTAAGTTCAGGACACAAAAGCAACAACTCCTTGCCATCAAATCCACACTGACTCATGTGACCCCTCACTGGGTTTCTAAGACTGTAACAGTTGGCAGGAATAGAAAGC